>PVJA010040807.1:0-18297 GCA_004027025.1 Myocastor coypus | reverse complement strand
TTTTTTTTTTTTAACAGTCTTTATTTTATTTATTTTTCTTGTTTCAGAACTTTTGTTTGTTTCTTTATTTATTTTTATGGCCGGCTCAGCCTGCCCTGCCCTCAGGGCTGGCGCAGCATGTGGTGCCGGGGATCGAACCACAGTCCCTGCAGCCGCCCAAGCTTTCCTAAGCAGGCGCTTTAGACCACTGAACCATCCCGCCAGGGCCTTTTTTTTTTTTTTTTAATTTTATTTATTTATTGTTTCAGAACCTTTTTTTGTTTATTCACTCATTTTTATGGCCGGCTCAGCCCACCCCGAGGGCAGGGCTGGCGCAGCATGTGGTGCCGGGGATCAAACTGAGGTCCCTAAAACCGCCCAAGCTTTCCCAAGCTGGCGCTTTAGACCACTGAGCCATCCCGCAGGGCCCCAAGCTATTCTTTTGCCTCAACCTCCTGAGTAGTTACAGCTACTAGCTACCACTGTATCCAGATTATAATACTTTTGAAAAAAAATTTTTTTTTCTCCTGCAACACAGGGTTATTGACTCGAGGACCTTCTCCGTTGAAGCTACATTCTCTGCTGTGTATTTTTTTTTCTTTTCTTTTTAAATTTTAGGACAGAGTCCTAAAGTTATTAACTTCCCCTTCTCCTGTAATAGAACTGCCCTCAAACCGAGGACAGGGCCGGCGACATAGCTCAGTGGTCTAAAGTGCCTGCTTAGGCCAAGTTTAGGGAACTGTAGGACTGCGGTTCGATTCCCGGCACCACATGCTGCGCCAACCCTCCTTCTCGTCCCCCTAGGGCAGGCTGAGCCGGCCTTAACATTAAAAAAACAAAAACTGAGAGGCGTCCCTGATAGGCTCTGTTTTAGGGGCGGAGCTAGGTGGGAGCACCCAATCTGTCTATCAATGGGCCAATCACCGCCTCAAATGGGCGGAGGTTTTTTTTTTGTTTTGTTTTGTTTTTGTCTTTTGAGACAGGGTCTCGCTATGCAGTTGAGGCTGGTCCTGAGCTCACTTTTGTAGCCCAGGCTGGTCTCGAACTCGCACCAATCCTCCTGCCTCAGCCTCCTGAGTGCTGGGATTACAGGCGTGCGCCACCACGCCCGGCTCAGCGGAGGTATTTTTTTTTTTTGCGGAACCGGGGTTTGAACTCACGAACTTGCACTTGCTGGGCAGGCACTTGTGCCATGGAGCTATGTCCCCGGCCCCTGGGCGGAGGTTTTAATAGATTTTTTTTTTTTGCCCCTCCCTTTGGAAGTACGTCTGTTAGGGCGCCGTTCAAACAGACCAATGAGAGTTCGAAGTCCGTGTGTTTAGTCCTCACCCATTGGCTAGAGGTCGTCGAGCCTTTCCACTTTGTCCCGCCTCTGTCCCACCCCTTCTCACACAAGATGGCGGCGCCCAGGGGAAAGGAGGCCGCGTTTGGAATTTGCTGAAGCTGATTCCCTTTCTGCTCTCCTTTGGGCGCCAAGCGCTGCGAGCAGGAGGACGGGGGCCGGGCGGGGACAGGGGCACCTGCGTGGCTGGACAGCGAGCCCTCGCCCAGCTGGCGCCGCCCCCACCCGGCCCCGGCCCCGGCCCTGGCGGGATCGCGTCTCACTCGTGCCCGTTCTCCTCCAGGTCTGACCCCTTACCTGGCCGCGGTACGCCACACGAGGCCTCTAAGGCCGAGTTCTCTCCTGCAGCCCGGGCTCGCCTTCACGTTAGAGATGTCCAGCCTCTGCCCTCCTAACCAGCCCGCTTTCAAAACCAGGACTCCTGGAGCGGCGCCTGGCCCCCTTTGCCTCTCCTAAGACTCCACTACAGCCCACTCCTTTCTTAGATCTTCGTGCTCTTGGGTTAGAGACTGTTCACTTTCTTCACGGAGTCCCTGACACCCTGAGATATTGAGAGCCTTGACAGCGCCTTCAACTCGGGAGCCAGCCTTTCCTTTTGGACTAACCTCCGTACCCCTATCATGGAGGCTGTGTACCTGGTAGCGAACGGGGTGGGCCTGGTGCTGGACGTGTTGACCTTGGTGTTGGATCTCAACTTCCTGCTGGTGTCCTCCCTTCTGGCTTCCTTGGCCTGGCTCGTGGCATTTGTCTACAACCTGCCGCACACAGTGCTCACCAGTCTTCTGCACTTGGGCCGCGGTGTTCTGCTTTCACTGCTGGCCTTGGTTGAAGCATTGGTAAGGTTCACCTTTGGAGGCTTGCAGGCCCTATGTACCCTGCTCTGTAGCTGCTACTCCGGCCTGGAGAGCCTAAAGCTCTTGGGGCATTTGGCCTCCCATGGGGCGCTCCGGAGCCGTGAGCTCTTGCATCGGGGTGTCCTCAATATGGTCTCCTGTGGCCATGCTTTGCTGCGCCAGGCCTGTGACATCTGTGCCATTGCCATGAGCCTCGTGGCCTATGTGATCAACAGTCTGGTCAACATCTGCCTTATTGGCACTCAGAACCTCTTCTCCCTGGTGCTGGCCCTGTGGGATGTCGTGATGGGCCCTCTTTGGAGGATGACAGACATCGTGGCTGCCTTCTTAGCCCACATTTCTAGCAGTGCTGTGGCCATGGCCATCCTTCTTTGGACCCCCTGCCAGCTAGCATTGGAGCTGCTGGCCTCAGTGGCCCGCCTCCTGACCAGCTTTGTGCTTGTCAATCTCACTGGCCTGGCTTTGCTGGCTTGTGTGCTGGCAGTGACTGTGACTATGTTGCACCCAGACCTCACACTAAGGCTGGCCGCCCGAGCTCTCAGTCAGCTCCATGCTCGGCCATCCTACCACCGGCTCCGAGAGGATGTCGTTCGGCTGTCCCGCCTAGCCCTGGGGTTGGAAGCTTGGCACCGAGTCTGGAGTCGCAGCCTACAGCTAGCAAGCTGGCCGAACCGAGGTGGGGCACCTGGGGCCCCCCAAGGTGGCCCCAGGAGGGTGTTCTCATCGAGGACCCCAGGACACGACCCCCTTCCTGAAGGAGCCTCCAGGTCAGGGGCAGAGGAGGAGGCAATCAGGATCATGAGAGCAACTCCTGCCCGGGGCCGGGAGAGGCTCAACGAGGAGGAGGCCACAGCTGGGCAAGACCCGTGGAAGTTGCTGAAGGAGCAAGAGGAGCGGAAGAAGTGTGTCATCTGCCAGGACCAGAGCAAGACTGTGCTGCTCCTGCCATGCCGACACCTGTGCCTGTGTCAGGCCTGCACTGAAATCCTCATGCGCCACCCTGTCTACCACCGCAACTGCCCACTCTGCCGCCGGGGCATCCTGCAGACTCTCAATGTCTACCTCTGAAGATGCCCTCTCTGCCTGCCACCCTCTGTGCTCCATGAAGGCACCTGCGCTGGGACAGCCTTGGCACCTCACCTCTGTCCCGAATCCCTTTCTCTCTCCCTGGCTGTCTTTCCAAGCCTCAAGCCATACATCTGGAACTTGGTTGCACGTGGGATAGTCTGAAAACTTGTGTCTAGCTGGGGCAGGTTAATGTAATTCTCTGCCCGGGGGGAGTTCTGTAATACCAAGGGTGGTGAGTATGTCACTATGCAAGGGCCTGATGCTGTTGGCTGTGCTCTGTGCCAACCCAGGCATACCAGATGCCAGCCTGTGGGCTCAGCCCCTCTCTGCTTCTGATTTTTCTGTTGGGGATTTGTAGGTTCTTCTGCCTCTTCCCACGCCTGCCTACACACCCCGCTTTTGCAGCCACACCACCATCATTGTCATTTGGGTATTTTGGCAACTCAAGGGCCTTGGAATGGTCTTGAATCTGTGTTCAGCCAGAACCTTTCGGCCCTACTGGTATGAGGGTAGGAGCTCTCAGGTGGCCTTAGAGCCATTTCTGCCTGTCCTTCCTGATTGGATCAAAAAGCTGGGCTCAGGTGTTTATCCCTGCTGGATGTGGGGTACATTTCCACCTGGCTTTGGGACCACATCCTGGGGCACTCAGACTCTATGGAGGGCCTCAGGAAAGCCGACCAGATTTCCACTCATTCCGAGTTCACTCCCCACATCGCAGAAGACAGTGGCATTGGGGAGGGCAAACTGTATATTTCATTAGGGTCCAGGTAGGAGGAGCCAGGGTACAGGGCCATGCAGCTCGCTGAGGGACCACCCAGTTTCTGGTGAATAAAGTTAGTTTGACAGTTCTGACTGTGTGCATCCCTGTGGGCAGGTGGTCAAGTTACACAGGTGGCGGCAGGGTTTTTGGCTGCAGAAGTGTCGTCTTCTGTGCCAGGCAGGGCTGGGTGACTGCGCATCACCTCCAACTGGTCCTGGTGGTCACACAGCTCTGGGTGAACCTTCCCCAAGTCTTCTGTGTTTTGTTTTGTTTCTTCCCAGAATTACGTCCTTATGGAGCAGAATGTGAATTCCTTAACTGTGGAGTATGCCTTCCCAGGGGGAAACTTGGGGTCTGGCTGCCTGGAGTCCAGTCTACCCTCTGATCCCTGTGGGAGCTGGTGCTTCTTTTTGTATCTCTTGGCTCCAAGCTGGGCACTGTGAAGGGCTGGAGTCTGGCTGAGGGACCTGGTGGGGTGCAGAGAACTGGCTCCCAGCAGGCCTGCGGCGTGTGTGGTGCACTTGGGGCCCAGTCCCTGTTGATCAAAGCTAGCCTCACATGACCAGCAGGAGGAGGGGTACCTCCCCATAATTGCATATCTAGGAGAACAGTGCCTGGGACTGTTTGGAACTGGGAAGGGGAATGATGAATACTCGGGAGAGGCTCCCACTGCTTGGGGTGAGAGGCTGAGCAAGGGAATGAGAAACCTAGTTTTTTTATTTTTATTTTTTTTTGGTGGGACCGGGGTTCAAACTCACAACCTTGCACTTGCCAGGCAGGCACTTGTGCCACGGAGCTATCTCCCCAGCCCCGAGAAACCTAGTTTAACACTACTGGTTATTAGCTTGTGGGGAGGTAGGGCTGGGTCTGGAGGCGCACAGGAAGTGAACGTCCAAGGAGCTTTGCGGCTCAGCCCACTCTGGATGTGTCCTGCATGGGAGGGGAGGGGAGGGGAGGCGAGGCGAGGCAATCTCTTAGCCCAGTACAGGGAGCTGAGCAAGGGGAGGCTTAGCTTCTTCCACTCTCTGTTTAATGGGGACATAGACATTTTATGAGGTTAGGTAAACTTCCTGACCTGGGAGCAAAGGACCCCATTTTCCTCCACCCGCATCTAGAATCCTTTGGCAGACTACCTAACCACATCAGAAATCCCTGGTCATTGCTGCAGTCTGGGGCTGGTGGGCCCCCTGGTGGCCATCTCAGGAGCTACTTATAGCCAGGGAGCCCGCATGAGACCAGACAGAGAAGCAGCAGTGAATCGAAGTTCCATCTTCTTTTTGGGCCCAGGCAGGGGTATGGGTGGTGAAGGCCGCCCTTCGGTGGCTGGAGACCCTCGCCAGGACACCTCACACCCGCAGTCAGGCAGGAAGGCAGGGTCACAGCGTGCACACTAGGTGGCGCTCTGCAGCTCACTCAGCCCCATTCCTGTTATCTTCTGTCCCTGGCACCATCCCCCCTTTTACCTGTGTATCCCTGTCAGGATGCTCAGACACAGGGCTCCCCCACCCCTAATGAAAGACGGAAACCGGGAGGAGAGTTTTGTAGATTTATTGAGTAATCCTTGAGTAAAGAAGGGCCGGCCCTGGGAGCAGGAGGGATGGAAAATGTAGGGGAGGACCAGGAGGAGAGCACCCTGCCTTGGAGTCCGGGACCTGTGTAGCCAGGGACCAACACTTGCCAGCACAATGGGCTCCTGGCTAAGGCAGAGATAAGGCCCCATGCTGCTTGCCGGACCCAGGAACTCCTACTCCACTGCCCTAGCCACTCGCAGTATTCCAGGGGTGCCAGCCCTCCTGGATGTGGCTCAGCATGGGGCCTTCCGCTAGGAGCCATGGTGCTAAGCAAATACTGGAGAGCTGTGCCAGTCGGAGTAGACAAGAAATCCAGAGAAGGTGCTGTCTGTCTTGATGCTTGCATAGATGCCAATGTAATCGCCCACACCCACCTGCACCCACACCTGGTCCTCGGGCTCCAGTCGCACCATGGCGCCCCCTGAGAGTGAGGCTGGCTTGGGCCACCCCCCGAAAAACTGGAAGAAAGAGGCGATAGATTCGCCGTTCTTGACCAGGTCGAACTGCAGGCTGGCCCGGTAGACGGTGGCGTGCACAGCGAAGTAGTACAGCCCGGGCACCTGGCAGGTGAACTTGCCAGTGGTGGCGTCGTAATGTCCCTGCTCGTTCACCAACACGCGGTCAAAAGGCAGGGGCGCGTCGGCTGGGGGTGGCACTCGGCTTTCGGAACGCTTGGCGCTGAAGGCTGAACGCGGGGGCACGGAGCATTCTCCAGCAGGCCCAGCCGCCCCCATGGGGCCTGCCTCTCCTCGTGGCCCGGGCTCCCCGCGCGGTCCCGGCAGTCCTGCGGGGTATGGCGAGGTTAGGACACAGAGAACTCCGGGCTACAGCGCAGGGCCCCTCCTCGCAGCCACTACCTCCCCAGTAAGTGCCTTCCTCTACCCAGGCACTTTGTCCCCGCATCCTGCAGGGCTTACGGCAGGTCTGAGGGGCTGGACAAAGTGGGTACCCGGAGTGCGGGCGGAGTCACTCCCCCAGTCGGCCTGTGCAGCTGAGGTTCAGCTGGCGGGGAGTAGCGCCCCCTGGCGGAAGCTCCGATCCTACAGGCCTAGAAGCAACTGAGAGCCCAAGGAAGGCGTAGGACCAGCGACTGCGTCGAAGGTGCCTTCTTACCTGGCCTCCCACCTTCGCCTTTCTCGCCTGGAACCCCAGGCGCGCCGTCGCGGCCATCGCGACCATCGCGTCCTGGCAGGCCCTGGCTTCCGTGGTGGCCTGGTGTGCCTGGAAGGCCGGGATGCCCCGGGCACAGGCTGGGGATCTTGTTGTCATTCAGTGGGGCTGAGCCGGATGCCAGGCCCAGAAGCAGCAGGGCGAAGAGTGGCCTCATGATGCTGGCACCTGGAGCCTCAACGCCAAGGTCCTCTTGTAATCTATGGGTCCGGCAGGACCAGAGTGGGGACCCAGAATCTTGGAAACTCCTCACTACCCCACCCCTACGGAGCTCCGCCGGTTCCCACCCCTGCCACGCTCCCGAGGCCAGCGGCAGCATGAGAGGGTGAAGCCACAGGAGCCCCAGACCCCCTTGCCTGGGGAAGGGCAGGCGAAGAGAGGAGAAGCCTGCACTCTCGTCCTGCCCATCTCAGCCGCACCCCTCCCCCCTCCCCCCTGCTCCCCACAGGCCCCTCCCCCACCCCACCCCTTGGCCAGACTCACAGCTCCTGGCTTCCCCGCTGCTTGTGCTCTGGATGGCTTCCTTTGGGGCGCTGTCCTGCCCAGACCCTCCAGCTGGCTGCTTCCGCCCTGCACTTCTCCCCAGCCGAGCACCCTGTTACCCTGGCGCTGCCCTAGTTCGCTCCCTGCCCGTTCCACTCCTCCCAGACTCCAAAGGAAACCAGTGTTCAGGGCTCTGGGCCGGGAAATAGCAGGGAAATAACTCGTGGTGTCGCCCGGCGGGCTGCCAAACTTTGGGGGGAGCAAAGAGGGGGAGGAAGTCGAGCTGGGCATGGAGAGACTGAACCGTGGGAGACAATCAGGGCTCTTCTCGTTCCCAGAGGGAGAGATGGTGCAGTGACAGAAGCCAGGGACAACTGGACCAGCAGAGAGAGAGCCAGCTGGGCCCCAGGCTTGGAGCAGGGCCTGCCACATCAGTAGACAGAGACTGCAGTTTGTTAACTAAATGAGAAAACGGAAGGGCAGGTGAACTTGAAAAGACAGACAGAAAAGGGCAAGGGGAAGTGAAAGGCAGAGACCTGGATGGAAAACTGCCTAGATTGCCCAGGGGCAGGGGAGGAGAGTGAGTGTGGGGTGTTCTGTGAAGCTGCGGTTCAGGGGGGTGCTTCTTCCCCCTGGGAGTCCCTAGCAAAGGTCCCTCTTACTTTGCTGCCTCCCTGCCTGCCCACACAGGCAAAGAAGGCTGGGCAGGTAGAGGACAGGGCCTGGCTTCCGGGTCAGGGCTGGGCACACGCTTCCAGGCCAGCAGCCTCAGGCAGCCTGTTGCAGTTAAAGGGCCATGGGGTACCCAGGAGGGCCAGGCCAGACTGACACTGGCGCTCTGCCTCCTGGCAGACGGACCTGCAAGGGGGAAGGATGCTGCCTAGGCGGGTGCAGCGAGGCACAAGCAGCCCACAGAGGAGCCTCCGGAAGTTCTGGTAGCAGGGAAGGCTTGCCAGTCTCTGTAGGAGGAAGATGTGAGCCTTAGCTACCTGCCCTTCAGATTCCCTCCCTTTTCTGTAGCCTCCCGGCTGGTCTTGTCCTTTGCTCAAGCACCTTGTAGCCTCTGAGGGCATCAGTGACTTCCTCCTGGGTGGCCATGCCCACCCAGATGTTTGGAAAAGCTGTGGTGTTGTAGCTCAGACCAGTACACATCTCCACCTGGATGGGTTCACAGGCCAGCACTGCAGGGGTGGGAGAGAGGAGGGTCACAGTGGGCATGGGCTGCATTAGTGCTCTGGGTTCTTGCTGCTACATAGGTCAGGCTGGAGTAGTTGTGAGAGCCCAGGGAGGTAGCAGAGAGGGGTGTGACATCCACAGAGAGCCCAGTCTGTCCTCACCAGGCAGCTCCAAGCATCATGAGTGTCATGGAGCACCTGTCTGATCTAAAGGAACATGTAGAGGGAAAGTTCTAGAAGAAACTTCCCTCTTTCAGGTTAAACAATCTCATCTTTGTCTCTGAAATGGGCTGTGGAGACCATATGTAATGAGGTGGTTGTTTTCCGCCTTGAAGCCTCAATCACTGATCCCTAGAATCCTCTGTCATTCTGAGGTGACACTAAGTACCACTGTTCCTCTGGCTGAGAGCGCCTGTGGGACTCTGCAAAGTGGCCCCAGAGTCAGAAATGTGAGATCCAGCCGGCTGCACACCTCACACGAGGTGGGCAGATGTTGGGCAGTGTGCGTGGTGGGATTTCTGTGAGTTGGGCATTCAGTGTGCTGGGAGCAGGCTCTTCACCTGGGGGTGGCAGCGGGAGGCTGCTGCAAGTGTCCTTGCCGTCTGCACAGTCCCTCCACCAGGAACACATCCACTGCACATCCCTACACCCTCCGTCCTGGCAGAAGAGCTCTCTGGGCCCACAGGGGTCTGCAGACACAGGGGACAGGGACGTGCGTCTCCTCCACTGCCCTCTGTGTGCCTTGACCGCGTCCAGAGCCCAGCCCTGGTCTTCTGCTGCCCACACCCCCTCGTCCAGGAGCACCTACTCTCTGTGGCATTCAAGGCCCGGTAGCTGGCTGAGAAGCCCCCGCTGTTGAAGCCATGCTCTGTCCTGAAGAGCACGGCCAGTTCCTGGTGTGAGGAGCTGAGGTAGGAGGGGGGCTCTGCTCCACAGAACCTGCCCAGAGCAGAGAGTTATCCTGGGTATGGCGCCCCCTGGCCAACCACTGGGGTTCAGAGTTGAGTGTCCGGCCACCCAGGGGATGGGAGGCATAATCGCTGGCTTATGGAACTTAGGCTCTGATGAGAAGGACGCACCTATTCAGTACACAAAATGTTAAACGGTTACCACTTGAGCCATGTGAGGTGGGTATAATCAGGGTGGCTTTGTGGGAAAGGTGCAGGTGGCCCCACAGGGTGGCAGAACAGAAAGGGCTCCTGGACAGAGGGCTGTTAAGCCTCAGCCACTGCCCTGGCTGTGTACCTGCCCAGGAGGTTGAGGACCCCGCTGCTGCTGGTCTCATACACCTCCACATAGTCCAGCCTGCATCCATCCTGTGCTTCCAGGCTGAAGTTGAAGAACTGTAGCTCTACACCGTGTCCCATAGGCACTGAGATATGCCAGGTGCAGAGCTGGGGGAGGCACAGATGGAATAATTCCTGGGGTCCTTCCTGAGCTGGGTCTCCTGCTGGCCACTGCTCACCTAACTCATCATTGGGACTCTTAAGGTAGGAAGGGCCTTTGAAATTCTGGTCTCAGAAATGGATGCGTTAAGCAGCATGGGTGGCTGGGTACGTGGTAGGTACTTAATAATGTGCCCTGCTAGACTACATGATCTCTGACCTTGCCAAGGACAAGGCAGTATCTACTGCGCTGTTCCTGTCCTGCTAGCCTGGATGCTGAGATGTCTCCATGTGTGACCCTGCAATCCCCTGAGATACTGTACTTACCTGTTGCTGAGGGTACTGCTGCAGGTGGTTAGGAGTAGCAAAGGTGCCTTGGAGCCCAGTCAGGTTTCCCCCACACCCTGCGGAGAAATGGCAAGGCCCATGAATAGCCAGGACCTCTGCCTCCACTTGGGGCTGGCGGGAAGAGTGTTGGCCAGGCCTCTGGGTAAACAAACTCTGGGTCCAAAGAAGGACTGGGCAGGGATTGCTGGTGGGAAGTGAGGTTGGGGGCCGGACCTGAGCTGGGAGCCCACCCAGAACCTGGATCCACAATCTGAAGATGGTACCCTCCCTGCCCCCAGCGGGACCCATACCAGAGAGCGCAGCGCTGCAGTTGGCCTCATCACTGCCATCCGCACAGTTGGTAAAGCCATCGCACACTGATTCAGGCAGCAGACAGAGGAGCTGGTCGCAGGAGAACTCATCCTGGGCACAGCTCCCTGGGGCCGGGCATTTGGGGTCAGAAACTATTTTTTTTTTTTTTTGTCAGTGCTGGGAGTGGCTGGAGCAGAAGGAAGTGAACAGGGGATGGCATCTGGGCTGATGGTGGGAAGTCCCATACCATGGCCAGGGGCTATAGCCTGGTACCAGGCTTGGAAACCAGATGCTTGTACACTGCTGTCAGAGACAAAGACCACCCGGAGGCAGCTGGTGTTGGTGTTGAGCGTGGGAGGAGGCGCCTTTCCACAGAATCTGCAAGAAGTCCGTTGGGGGCCATGAGGGAGGTCTGGAGCTCAGGGTCAGCTGAGGGGAGCTTGCCTGGGCCCTGCAACTGGGTTTCCTCCACCCCTGGAGTGGTGTCAGCATGGTCAGAAAGGCTGCTTTAGGAGTTCTGACCTTCCTAGCCCTACAACGCTTGTTAACAGGAAAGATGGGAGTTCTGTGCAGATCAGAAGACCAAGGCCAGAGAGGAGAAGTGTACTTCCCTAGGTCACACAGAGAGATGGTGGCAGGGTAGGGACCCAGTCCAGCTTCCCGGTGCTGCTTCCTGGTTCTGTCTTTCTGATAGGGTGGCGGTCTCCTCGGGGTAGAAGGACCCACCTAAGAAGGGGGCCATCAGGCACTGGGAAGATTTCCAAGCGATCAAAAGGGCAGGAGGTCACACTTTCTATGCGGAGAGCTTCAATCTTGAGTTGTATTGTGTGGTCTGTGGCCACTTGGATATGCCACACGCAGTAGGTGTTGGGCGGGTAAGGGTCTGGGTAGTTGGGGCTGCTGAAGAAGCCTCTTGGACCAGGAAGGAAGCCCCCACAGGCTGCAGGGATAGGAGTGCGGGTTCAGAAGTCAGAGAGGAGATGTTCTTCTCTCCACCGTGCTGCTCTCTGGCCTCCTTTCCTGTGCTGCTGTCTTAGGACTAGTTGTCCTCAGTACTCACCAGCTTGGTGTGTGGGGTTCATACCTGCCTCCTGCCGCTGTGTAGCTGCTGGGGAGGGAGTGGCGCTGGTAGGGGTGGTGCTGGTGGTGGATTGTGGGCTCTCCGTGGCTCCAGATGGGGGTGCAGCTTGCAACTCTGGGGTAGGAGGATGGAAAACAGTATTCAGGGGTGCCAGGTCCTTGGGCATGGGAAGAGTGGCTCACGGACTCTTAGTCTAAGGTTCACCTTCCCAGAAGCCCTCAGGGACTTACGGGCCAGGATGATGGTCACCAGTAGCCCAAGCAGCAGGAGCAGCAGGAGGATGAGCAGGAAGACACAGAGCCAAGAGAAGTGGCAGTCTGGCCGCATCCTCCGGTGACGCCGACCTGCAGGCAGGCACAGTGGGGTTTGCCCCTTCCCTTGAGAATCCTTTACACTGTCCTCAGTTCCCCTGTCCTATGGCCAGCCACCACCCCCCCCAATGGTTACCGTGCCAGGGTGCTCGGGTCCTGTAGTTGTCATCTTGCAGGAAGGCTGAAGGAGGGCAAGGTCGTCCTGCTTCGGGCTCGAAGGCAGGATTGTAGAACTCAGTCTGGGAGGCAGGGGATGGAAAGCTGAGGCAGGTGTGTCCATGGGGGACACTGGGTCTTGGGACAGTGGTTCTATATGGCCCTTACCTTGCTCAATCCTGTCACCTCTGTACAAAGGATCACATCTGAGTAGTCCTTCATGGTCCAGGGCTCTGCATGGCTTTGTGGAGTCCCAGTGACAGCCCAAGACCCTCACAGGCCCACTCCCTGGTTACAAGGTCCCTGTCAAAGGACCTACTCCCTAAGGGAAAGGACTACCCTCTGCAGACCTGTTGGGTCCCTGGCTACTCTGTCTCCATGTGGGGGAAGGGACAGAAGCTAGAAAGAATTCAGAAAGGCATGCAATGGTCCCTTAATCCAACTCAGCTGAGGGTGCTGAGATTAATATTCTGGCACTGGGTGGCAGTTCTTAAAGGTATAGACCAGTGGTTTTCAACCTTTTTAATGCCATGACCCTGCAATACAGTTCCTCATGTTGCGGTGACCCCAAACCAAAAAATAATTTTGGCGGCTACTTCAAAACTGTAATTTTGTTACAGTTATGATTTGGAATGTAAATACCTGATATGCATTATGTATTCTCATTGCTACAAATCAAACATAATTTAAACATAGTGATTAATCACAAAAATAATATTTAATTACATGTTGAGAAATATTTATTTATTATTATTATTTTTTAAATTTTATTTATTTATTTATTTATTTATTCTTGTTTCATGAGCTTTGTTTGTTTATTCACTCATTTTTATGGCCCGCTCAGCCCGCCCCGAGGGCAGGGGTGGCGCAGCATGTGGTGCCAGGGATCAAACCGCGGTCCCTGAAGCCGCCCAAGCTTTCCCAAGCAGGCGCTTTAGACCACTGAGCCATCCAGCCGGGCCCGAGAAATATTTATTACTAATTCCAATAAATAACATTTCACCATGGCATAGCATGGGTTTAAATATGTATTTTTCGATGGCTCTAGGCGACCCCTGTGTTTTGGTTGTTCGACTCCCACTGGGGTCGTGACCCACAGGTTGAGAACTGCTGGTATAGGCAGTGGCTGTGAACAACCAGCAGACGAGGCCAGGTACTCTTGGGGATGGGACCAGGGAGCTTGTCACACCCTTTCTTCCTCACCCAAGGTACCGAGAGAGTTCCTGGAGGTGCCAGGAGGGAGGAGAACATGGGGTTGCTTTGCAGGTATCAGGGAGCCTGAGGTTGTCTGAGAAGGAGAGAAGTTTGGTGCATGGGGTTGGCAGCCCCAAGTTCTGTAACTCTCTCTTTTTTTTTTTTTGAAATTTTTTTTCTTGTTTCAGAACTTTTGTTTGTTTGTTTGTTTATTTTTGTGGCCGGCTCAGCCTGCCCTGAGGGCAGGGCTGGCGCAGCATGTGGTGCTGGGGATCGAACTGCGGTCCCTGAAGCCACCCAAGCTTTCCCAAGCAGGCGCTTTAGACCACTGAGCCATCCTGCCGGGCCCAAGTTCTGTATCTCTTATGGGTTTTGAACAAAGCTAGCTGCCCACCTGTCCTCATCTGGGCAAAGGGGGCATCAGCCAAGCTCGTATGACCTGTGTGTTTGGAAAAAGAAGCTGCTTTAGAAGCACAACGTGAGATGGAAGTTTGTTGCCCATCCTTAGGACCTGTAGGCCCGCAGGAGAAAGGACAGCGGTGAGAAGGTGTCCAAGGCCTTGGACAGAGTGGGTGAAAAGTCTGGTTGTCCCTGCTGTCTGTGTTACAGGGTAGGAATCCGACCCTGCAGATGAGATCACCCCTGCATCTTTCGCCAGAAGTGACATCATTGAGGAAAATTCCAGCCTGGCTCTGATGTCCTTAGAAAGAAAAGGGATTGGGGCCAGTGAGATAGCTCAACAGCCTAAAGCACCTGCTTAGGCAACCCCAGTGACTGCGGTTCTATCCCTGGCACCACATGGTGTGCCAGCCCCACCCCAAGGGCAGGCCAAGCTGGCCATAACATAAATAAAGTCTAGAAAAAAAAAAAAAAAAAAAAAAAAAAAAAAAAAAAAAAAAAAAAAAAAAAAAAAAAGAAAGAAAAAGGATTGCTAATCTGTTTCAAGTTGGCTATGCTCAGGCTGAGCGTTAGGCAGGGAAGAGGATATGGAGGTGGCAGAAAGCCTTTTGTTATTATTTGTGGAATGTTGTATTAGGTTTTGTGGCCTGGGCAGGAGGTCTTCCATGCAGTTTCTCTATGAGCTATCATAGCCGTATTACAAATGGTAGTGCTAAGGCTCTGAGAGGTTAAGTTGCTTTCCCAGTGCCACACAAAAATATAAGCAAGAGTTGAATTTATAGCAGGGCATAGGCATACATGTCTGTTATCCTAGCCCTCTGGGAAGCTAATGCAGGAGGATTGAAATTCCAAGCCCAGGCAAGGCAACTTACTAACTTAGTAGACTGTCTCAGAATGAAAATAGAAAAAGGGCCAGGACTGGGGCTACAACTCAGTGTAGAAGTACTGGGACAGAGTGCCAGAGGGAGTACAGTGAGGACAAAAGAGCCACAGGTACCCATTCTGGGACCCCGAGGTAGCCTTCCTTGTAGTTGGGAAATTTCCTACCTTCTAGAGGCCCTGGGCCGCCCTCGTCTACAGGTTGAGCCCTGCTTGTACCCTAGCATGGGGAGCCTTGCAGTGCTTTGTCTTCAGGGAAGATGCTTTTGGTAGTTTTGAGGACAAGCATGCTCTTAAAGCGGGCACGCCAGCCCTGGCCACCAGCTCCTTCCCATCCAGTTGGATCAGGCCAGGTGGGGTGTCTTGCCTTGGGAAGAGCCTGGAGCAGGGTGCATTGCTCAGAGCTGTGAGAGCTGAGCTGGGCCCCCTACTCTTGGTCGGTGAGCTGTGATCATTTGCTGGAAAGCTGTGGGTGCCAGGCCTGGCTGGGTGCTGCACTAAGCCAGCAGGCAGCTTGGCTCAGATAACTCCTGGTTTAGTGTAGTGATTCTCAAACGGGGGCACTGGGGTTCTTTAGAAGGTTCCAGGGGTGCAGACTGTTTTCATCATCATGTGGATACCTTATTCGCCTTTCTCAGGCTCGCTCATAAGCACCCAGCATAGTTTTCCAGGGGCTCTGTGACATGTGACATGGCGATGGGCTGAATGCAGTCTGGATTTCTGCAGATTCTATTGAGATTTCACCGTTTTCATTCCTTTTTTTTTTTTTTGTCTTTTTGAGACAGCGCCTCTCTGTGCAGTTCAGACTGGCTGTGAGTTTACTTTTTGTAGCCTAGGGTGGTCTTGAACTTGCACTGATCCTCCTGCCTCAGCCTCCTAAGTACTGGGATCACAGGTGTGAACCACCATGGCCTGGCTACACACCCTTTTCTTTCTTTCTTTCTTTTTTTTTTTTTCAGGACCAGGGTTCAAACTCACAACCTTACACTTGCCAGGCAGGCACTTGTGCCACAGAGCTATCTTCCCAGTCCACCCTTTTCATTTTTTTTTTTTTCCCTTTTCATTTTTAACTGTATGAATTTGATTCTTTTCTTTCCTTGTTTTGATAAGATTGACTAAAGACTTGTTTATGAACTCTGATTCATTGGTTCTTTGCATTATCTTCTTAGTCCCCATTGTATTAATTTCTGCTCTGATCTTTTTTTTTTTTGTCTTTTTGAGACAGGGTCTCACGTGCAGTTCAGGCTGGCCTTGAGCTCACTTTTGGAGCCCAGGCTGGTCTCGAACTTGCACCGATCCTCCTGCCTCAGCCTCCCAAGTGCTGGGATTACAGGCGTGCGCCACCATGCCTGGCTTTCTGCTCTGACCTTTATAATTTCCTCCCTCATACAAGCTTTGGGTTTGACTTGCTCTTCTTTTTGTAGAAGCCTGAGTTTCCACTTAGGTTGTTTATTTGAGTCTGCTCTATTTTTCTGATTTGGGAATTCATTGCTATAAACTTCTCTCACTGGACTGTTTTCATTGCACCCCATAAATTCTGTTGTTTCACTGGCATTATCATTTAACTGTAAACATTGTGTAAATTCTTTCTTTCTTTCTTGTTTTTTTGAGACAGGTCATACCATGTAGTTCAGGCTAGCCTTGAACTCATGTGTAGCCCAGGCTGGCCTTGAACTCCCAGAAGTCCTACTGCCTAGCCCTCCAGCCCCTGGGATTACAGGCATACACTACCACACTTGGCTCTAATTTCTTCTTAGTTTTATCTATGATCTATTGGTTGTTTATTTATTTAATTAATTAATTAATTTATTTATTTTTATGGCCAGCTCAGCCTGCCCTGAGGGCAAGGCTGGCGCAGCATATGGTGCCGGGGATTGAACCGCGGTCCCTGCAGCCGCCCAAGCTTTCCTAAGCAGGCGCTTTAGACCACTGAACCATCCTGCCGGGCCCTCTATTGGTTGTTTAGTAGAGTGCTATTTAATTACTATGTGTTTGTGAAATTTTTGTGGGTTTTTTTTTTGGCCACTGATAATTTCAGTGCCTTTGTATTTACCTCAAGCACGCTCTATGAGCCCATATGTGGTCTATTTTATAGCACATCTCTGTGCACCTAAGAAGAATGTGTATTCTGATGTTGCTGGATAGAATACAGTAGTCCCTTGCTGTTAGGTGGCTTGACTTTTGTCCTTTAGTATTTGTTTTATATAGTTGGGTGCATTGGCATTTATTCCATATATATTTATAATTGTTGTCTCTTCATCTTGAATTGTTCCTATAACAAGGATTAGTGACTTTCTTTGTCTCTCTCTCTTTTTTTTTTTAAATTTAATTTATTTTTTTCTTGTTTCAGAACCTTTGTTTATTCACTCATTTTTATGGCTGGCTCAGCCTACCCCAAGGGCAGGGCTGGCGTAGCATGTGGTGCCGGGGATCGAACCGCAGTCCCTGAAGCCGCCCAAGCTTTCCCAAGCAGGCGCTTTAGACCACTGAGCCATCCTGCCGGGCCCTTGTCTCTCTCTTAAGCAGTCTTGGCTTGCAAATAGAAAAGCTACTCCTGCTTTCTTCAGAGTTTCTGCCATAGAGAGTATTGTTTATGACCCTTTGACCTTAAGCCTATGCATTTCTTTTGGAATTAAATAAGTTTCTTGTATGCATCATATTATTGGATCTTGCTTCTTTTTTTTTTTTTTGTCTTTTTGAGACAGGGTCTCGCTATGCAGTTGAGGCTGGTCCTGAGCTCACTTTTGTAGCCCAGGCTGGTCTCGAACTCGCACCAATCCTCCTGCCTCAGCCTCCCGAGTGCTGGGATTACAGGCGTGAGCCACCACGCCCGGCTTGGATCTTGCTTCTTGGTCCATTCTGCCAGTCTGTTTTTTTTTGATTGATGAATTGAAACCATTTACGTTGATGATTATAAATGGTATGTACTGACTCATCCTTAGCATGTTATTTTCCTGTTTTTGGTTCCCTTTTTCCCCTCTGTTTAATTATTTGCCTAGTAAATTCATTCTTTGGAGTGGGGAGGTCATAGAGTTGTAGTCCTTGTTATTTTTTTCTATAATGTACGTCAGAACATTTTTGGGTGCGGGTTTGGTGGTGATGAATTTCCTCAGGCTTTTTTTTTTAAATTTTTTTTTTATTATGGAAGTATCTTATTTCTCTATCAGTTTTCAAAGATAATTTTTCAGGGTACATCGATCTGAGTTGGAGGTCATTTTCTTTTAGGTTTTTTTTTAGCTTACTTTTGTAGCCCAGGCTGGTTTTGAACTTGCATCGATCCTCCTGCCTCAGCCCCTCAAATGCTGGAATTATAGGCATGCGCTACTGTGACTGGCTTCTTTTAGGGTTTGAAATGCTACAGCCCATTTTCCCTGATGTAAAGGTTTGTGTTAAGAAGTCTACTGTGATTTTGATAGGCTTTCCTTTTTTTTTTTGTGGGACCAGGGTTCGAACTTACAACTTTGCACTTGCCCAGCAGGCACTTGTGCCTCGGAGCTATCTCCCTAGCCCCAGGCTTTCCTTTATATGTGATTTGTTTCTATTTAACAGCTTTTAATATTCTATTCTTGTAGTGAATTTCTGAAATCTTGAGTGTTATATGCTTTGGTGTAGATTTTTTGTGATCATGACTAACTGGAGTTCTATATGCCATACTTAGCTAGATGTCAAATTATTTATTACTTTTCCCTGCTTGGGAAGTTGCTGCTAAGACTTCCGTGAAGTTTTTTTTTTTTTTTTTTTTTTTTTTTTTTTTTTTTTTTTTTTTTTTTTTTTTTTTTTTTTTTTTTTTTTTTTTTTTTTTTTTTTTTTTTTTTTTTTTTTTTTTTTTTTTTTTTTTTTTTTTTTTTTTT
>PVJA010040806.1:0-18295 GCA_004027025.1 Myocastor coypus | reverse complement strand
AGAAGAAGAAGAAGAAGAAGAAGAAGAAGAAGAAGAAGAAGAAGAAGAAGAAGAAGAAGAAGAAGAAGAAAGCAGTTTTCTGTCCACCCCCAATCCATATGATTTTATTTTTTCTTTTCAGTTGCCATTCTCTATTCTTTGTGTTGGTATTTGAATTTTCTGTGACTTTGTGATTAGAGCCAGGGTGGTTAATGCTTGGGGAAAGCCACTTATCACTGAAGCCTTCAGCAGGACCACCCTTCCTGGGGTGGACACAGACTTTCCGTGAGAGTATGAGGAAGACTTTGATTACAGCCAGGAGTAGCAGGACTTTGATTACAGCCAGGAGTAGCAGCCCTCTGGTAGTCTTAGTAAAGCAGCTAATGTTGAGTACATAGCACCCCATGTGGAATACTTAATTACAGAGGAAAGTTATGGGTTCCAGCTGACAGAATAATCTAATCAATATTGCTTACTCCAAACTCTAATTTACTTGTCTTACAACTCATTAAATTTGAAATATTATTGATTTTCAAGCAGATAGCTTGAAGGATAAATAAGTCCATTTTATCTTGGGGACCTTGGTTTGAGTTTGATCTGTGGACCTGCAGGTAGGAAAGCTCAAGTCTGTTCATTAGATAGTGTTTGTGGAATAATCACACTAGACATACCCCGGTGATGCAAATAATTTGTCAGGACACTGTATTTCTCAATAACACAGGCTACATGGGTGGTTTCCCAGTTTCTGAGAATGATGTCTTCAGATAGTGAATTTTATGATTTGAGGAGATACAAGAATTGTGTTTCCTCCATTACGTTCCATTGCCTTTAATTCTGTTTCCTTCCTTTTTATTCCTTTCTCCTTTCTCCTTTCTCCTTTCCCTTCCCTTCCCTTCCCTTCCCTTCCCTTCCCTTCCCTTCCCTTCCACTCCGTTCCGCTCCGCTCCGCTCAGTTCCGTTCCGTTCCGTTCCGTTCCGTTCCGTTCCGTTCCGTTCCGTTCCGTTCCGTTCCCTTCCCTTCCCTTCCCTTCCCTTCCCTTCCCTTCCCTTCCCTTCCCTTCCCTTCCCTTCTCTTCCCTTCTGCTCCCTTCTGCTCCCTTCCGCTCCACTCCGTTCCGTTCCGTTCCCTTCCCTTCCCTTCCCTCTCCTCTCCTCTTCTCTCCTTCCCTTCCTTTTCCTTCCTTTCCCTTGCCCCTCCCTTTTCCCATCCCCTTCTTTTCCTCTTTGTTCTTGGAAAGGAACCCAGGGCATTACACATGCTAGGCAAGCACTGCGCTGCTCCATGCCTCCCCTCAGACCTCATTTTCCTGTGTGAACGTGGTCTGCGAAAGATGAGCCTCTGGCCCAGCTTTCTGCATTTGCTTGGTTCTGATAAATCGGTGGCAATGGCTTACCCTTTCCCCTTTGCAGATGCTGAAGGCAATGGATTGGTTGAATGCAGGGGTGGTCAAATGAATTACAATTGGGCAGATTTTCACTCTCCAAGGTGACATTTTTAAAATTAAATTTTCTAATATTTTAAAATTATAAGAAGCTAACCAGTAAAATACTTTCCCCCTCTGCCTCCCCATCTTATTCTATCTGCTTTGTTTCATCTTGGGGGTGGGCACATCATCCTGTTTGTTTCTCTGGTAACCTGTTAGAGTGAGCGGTCTTCTGTATGCTTAAGAATGAGTAAATGCAAATCCTTTTATTTTTGTAAAGGATAACATATCATACACACTGCTCAAAACCTATATTTATTTTGTTTTTGTTTTCAACTTACTTGAATATTTGAGAAAATTTTCCACATCAAGACATAAAAATATTTTAATTTAAAGCCAGAACATAATAACTTCCATCACATAGGTACTCTGCAATTTACCCAAGCAGTCCTGTATTGGTGGATCTCTGGACTCTTTCAAATACTTTGCCGTCGCACACATCACTGCAGTGAATAACCAGGCACCTAGATACACAAGTGAAAACTGCTTTCATGAGCTGTTATGCAGGTGTACAAGTATCTGTGTAGGAATCCATGCTCCCAGGTAGCAAGCTGGATCAAAAACACAGCATGGCTATTGCCAAGTTGTTCTCTACTGAGTGTTTTACCCATTCACCCTTCACTAGCAATTGTAACTTGCCTTTGCAATTATTAATGTTCCTGTAGGTCACAAGATCTAGTAGGCAGGGTTGTCAACAATAAAAGAGAATATATTTAATTGAAGGCAAAAGAGCTTACTGGAACAGTAGGACAATTGGTGCAGAGACACTGAGAGGACAAGAAAGTAAAATCAAGGCTTGCTTATGGAAATCTCAGCGGAATTGTGCCATGGGTCAGACTTCCTGTGGCTAGTGGGCATCTTTGTGTTGCAAAGGGTCCCAGAACCTGGTCCCTGACCTTGTGCTCCACCGTGGAGTGCAGCCTTTAACTAGCTCTGAGGGGCAATAAGAGAACTAAACTGGTTTTCATAGATTTTATAAGGTGTTCAGGGTGGAAGGGTAGGGGGACCCTGCCCTTACTTCTTGGCAAGCACACTGGTCAGACACTGGACAGACAAAATAAAGCCCACTACGAAGACCAGGCTACGGATTCATCTTAATATTCGTTGCACTTCATCCAAAAGGCATTTTCATGGATGTGTAGCTTTTTGGACCTGTATTCTTAAAGCTCTTCTTGCTTTGGAATTTGGATCAAGCCTAGAATCTGCCCCTGAGTCCAGGGAAGGATTAATACTTCAATACAGGGCTCTGTCAGTGAGTATAACTCATTTATTGATCACCTTCTATATGCCAAGTAAGCATACATCTGGCCAAGGACTCAGGGTCAGGAATCCTCGCATCTAATTCTGCTTCAGCTCTTCTGATCAGTGGCTTAGCCTTGGGCAAGCCATTCTTTTTTAAGCCTGCTTTTTCATCCACAAAGCGGGAATGATAATATTGACCTACTTTCCCAGGTTGTTGCAGGGATTCATTAATTGATGCTTGCAAGGAACACTGGAAATACTTGAATGCCCCTCCACCCCTTTGTTCCAATCCTATTTTCCCTGTGGCACTCCTGCCGCTTGCAATGCAGTTTGGGTTGGCATGTAAAAGGGAGCAGACAGATGAAGGGCTGGGGTGCGAGCCGGACTAGTTTGGCACGTAAAGGGGCAGTCAACCCGAGCCAACAAGGAGGGAAGGTAGCTAGCAGTTGTTAGTAACTGCTGTCAGGGTTCCCACGCAGCCTCAAGGCCACAGCTCTGGCAAGCAGGGATGCCAGAAGCCGAGGCCCCCAAGTCCTAATTGCTTTCCCTGGTTGTCATCGCTGTACATAAGTAAATTAGCAGCTCAGTCCTTGACACTGATGGTACGAGAGGCTCGCGCTGCTGAGTACCGCTACAGAGTGTCTCTGATAGTAATCACACACTTATTTCAGTGGCGTTGACCTTAAGGCGAAAATGCCTTGCTCTCCTTCCTGTGAGTGAAAAGCAGTTAGCCTGTGGAGGGGGGAGGTGCAGGTGGAGAGAACCTTTGATTCCTGCCATGGTAACAATCTCAGTCGCAACATTCTATAACACATTAAAGTTTATGACATTTTTACATGTTTGACCTCCTTGGGGCCTCAGTGATGTTGTGAGGCTGGCAAAAATGATTATCTGCACTTGTTGGTAGAAAACCCTAACTCCAGAGAGATTATTGGATCTATGATGCTATAGCTGGAAAATGAAATCTTCTGCCTGGCATACCTCTGTATTACATCATTTACTTCCTTCCTTCCTTCCTTTTTTCTTTCCTTCTTTCCTCCTCCTGCTTCTTCTCCTTGTCCTCCTCCTCTTCCTTCTCCCTGCCTTTTCTTTCTTTCTTTCTTTCTTTCTTTCTTTCTTTCTTTCTTTCTTTCTTTCTTTCTCTTTCCTTCCTTCTCTCTCTCTCTCTCTCTCTCTCTCTCTCTCTCTCTCTCTCTCTCTCTCTCTCTCTCTCTCTGCTTCTTTCTGCCTCAACTGCCCCCTTCCCCAACACTGGGGTTACAGGTGGGCACCATTGCACCAGCTTAATCTTCTTTCTTTAATAAATTACTTCCCTAGTTATTCTTGTTGACACCAAAGTGCATTGACTCAGAAGTGTTAAAATGCCTGTAGCCATCATTAATAAAATTCTCATGATAGGCTGCATGAAATTCTAAGAACTTTACAGTTAGGTACCATCAAATCTTCCCTTAACTACTAGGAGGTTTCTTTGTGCTGCTTTAGAGATGACACCAACTAAGGTTACGAGAGGCTAATGCCTCACTAAGAGCACACAGTCTAGAGCTTCAGTACCAGTTCTGTACTGCAAGCCTGAGAATTTCTTGCAGCTCATAACCCAGTGACACTTCTACCCTGGCTCAAGACAGTTTGCTCATGGAAGCAAGAGAAGCTGGAACCAGAGGTTGTCCTATGTTTTACCTCCTGGCAAGCTCATATCTGTTGTTTTCAGGGGAGAGGTTTGAACCAGCAGGTGGAAGTTGCCAGAATCTTCTTGGCACAACAGCAATGGAAAGTTTCCCAGGTGCATGGTGATGCTGCCTGGTTTGGACTTCTGGTTCTGCTGTGTCTGAAGTGTCCCCTTCTATTCCCCTCATTTCTTAAGTCCTCTATTTCTGTCTTGGCTCATAGGTAGTTCCAAGGGCTGACCTCTCTCACCTCTTATCTCTAGTCTCCAGGTACGGTGTTGCGCACTCATTGTACACCTTTGATTTCTTCTCAGGGCCCCTCTGCTGCCAGGAGTGCCCAAGCAGGTGATGGAGCCCATTTAAGAATAGCTGGAGGTGTTCTGGGGGTTCCTTGGAAAGTCCCCCAAAAGTGAGCCTGCTGTCCGCAGAGGTGATCCTGCACAGATCCCCCTTTTTTCTTTGTGTTTTTGTACTTGCTGCAGGGTCTCAACGCACAGCCTGGACTCACAGAGTTCCTCTTGTTTTTGGCTTCTGCAGTGCTGGGATCATAGACTTGTGCCACCTCAGGGTGCCTGAGGGTGGCGCTGGCATGGCACCCTGTACCAGGGATTGAATCCTGGCCTCTGTGTGCCTAAGCACGTGCTTATTCTGCTGAACCATCTGGACACCCACTAAACCTTTATTTTGGCCTTTCCCCTATCCTTATATCACACCTTTCTGCTCCCTGGGCTATCCTTCAAAATAAAATACCTGCAGACAAAGTTTCACCTCAGGTTATGCTTTGGCAGGGAGCTCCAGTGTGACCTTGGACAAGTTGCATTACCTCTCTGAGCCTCAATGTATTGTTCTAAAAGGGAATTGAAATAACATGTTCCTCAAAGGACTAAACGTTTTGAGGTATATTAAGTGTATAATTATATGGTATTGAGTAAATATGTAATAACTATCTGTTGTTGGCCAAGCTCCTGTATATTTTGAAACTCAGGTTTTAGAGCAAGAGAGCTTTGCCCGCACATACAGTCATTTGCTTTATGTGTGGCTTTGGTAAGATTCTTGATTTCATGGTCTTTGGTTAGGAGAGTTAATAACTGTATATATTCCTCATACATAACCTGATGTGAATAAACCATAGGTGCTTAGTGAAATGCAGCCACTACAAAACCGTGTCTGGTTCTCACTGGGATTTATTTATTTATTTATTTAGTGTTTAGGACAAGGTCTGTAGGGTCTCACTACGTACACTGGACTTGTAATGGTTCTCCTGTTTTCAGCCTTCCAAGTGCTGGGATTACAGGCACACACCACCATGCCCAGTCTCAGTCATTGTCACAGCATGCCGAGTGGGCAGGGCTGGCACAGCACTCCAGGTTGAACCCTGGCTTCTGAGCTCTGCCCAATCAGGTGCTTTAGTCTGCTGAGCTATCAGGCCAACCCTTTCTCATTGGGATTTCATGGCGTCCTCCTCTTCTACATTCATTTAAATTTCCTTCCCCACCTTCTCTTGGGCTGGTGGTGTCCTTTCCCATCTGCTTGTGTTTAGATTTCCCCTGAAAGCTTCATTCAGTCATAGGTGGGACTTTTTCAGAAGTGACTAGAATAAGAGCATGCGATGCTTCAACTGAGGGTGTGTGATTACTAAATAAGTCCACTGATTGCTCAGGCCTAGTTCAAGGTGTGAGTGCTACCTGCCCAAAGAGCAGAACATCAAGACAGAATGAAGTTACTATTGCCACTTGTTACTTCTTATTTGTTGCTTGCTGCTTGAAACTTGCTGCCTTCTGCCTGCATGTTCTATGATTCCTAATGTCTTGTCACCCAGCTTTGGGTCATGGATAAACTTGTGTTAACTGAACTAAAATCTCAACAAAATTTGAGCTATGCTGAACCGTTCTTCCTTTAATTTTGGATATCAGGTATTTTGTCTTAACAATAAGAAATGTAACTAAGACACTCTTTCCCCTAAGATTAGCAACTTGTAAAGATAAAGGGTTACAAATCCTCCCTTGAACCAACTGATGACATTCTGCAGGCCAGGTGACAAAGACAAGACATAGCAGAGAGGGACAACTTGTCTAGGTTTCTCAGAGAACAGGGAAAACATTTCTCCTGAGTTCCTTAGACATTCACTGAAACACTGTCCCTGAGGAAACACTGGCAGAAAAGAAGCACATGGACCCCAGCGGAGCTGCTTCACTTGACCAGTTGCCTGAGGGGGCTCTTGCTGAAAGCAGTTTTTCTCAGAGAAGGTGACAGCGTTGAGTTGTGAGAGGTTTGGTGACAGAAAGACTCCCTTGCTGGAAGGAATCTAAGGCTTGCCAGAAGTGGGATTGTCCACCCAGCCATGGTTTTCCTTGTAGAAGAGATTCCAGGTGCCCCTGGAGAAGAGCAGGGCAGCTCTTGTAAGACGCTGGATATGCATGTGGAGGCATGTGGAGGTGGGGAGCAGGAGAAGGTCTCTCTGATCTCCTTTCTACTCGTTGTCTCATACCACTGTTCCTTCATCCTCAGCTCAGGGAAGAGTGAATGTCCTGTGAAGAAGATACTGGGGACAGAATTTGAGGGAAAGACAGCCTCTCACAGAAGCAAGTAGTTATCACCTTCAGGAGGCCTTGGGTGTCCCTTTAGGGCACTGACCTCATGCTGTGTACTCTGAGGGGTTGAGGAGCAGCCCAAAGTGGCCCGAGCTGGTGCCTCGTGTGTTGGCCTCAATTTGCCTTGAAGATTCCAAAAGAAATTAAATGTCCTTTAATTCTATCTTGCACCTCCATCCCCTCCATCATTCAGTTGCCCACTATTTCCTCTGTTTTGGCGTTAGAAGAGGCTGAGCGGTTGCCGGTGGAGATAGCAGAAAACCATCGAAGTTGTTTCTCTGAGTTGGAGTGGTTGAGGTATTGCCTTTATCTTGGGGAACACTGGGAATATGGTGGGGTGAAGCTGGATACCCTGCAACTGCTTCTTCTCTGAACATGATGGAAACACAGGGGTAGAACATGGCTAGGGAGGCCTGTCATTCGTACCCCACTGCCATGCCAGTCATTCCTTGGCTTCCTATACAGAGGCAGAGGCTTGCTGCCCACAGATAATACTTGTTAACTGTTTGATTCTCCCTCACCCCCTCAATCCTCTTAAACCTTGCTTGGGTTTCTTCTTAGCCATTTGGCTGTGATTTTACACCCTTCGGTGTTTATGTTCCCTGAATCTCCGTCACATGTTGGACTGTGGCTCTTGGTCTTCTTTTCTTCTCACCCTGCCTTGCATCTCAGCCCCCTGGACCTTCCATGTACCTCATAGCTTTGCATACCCAGAGCAGAATTATTAACTCCTCCCATAAGCATCCTCTCTGAACTTCCAGCCAAGACTCTGTGTGTGGATTTTACCCTCACCAGCTATTTTCTGAAACACATGGGCAGCCTTTCATCCTCTTTTGTCCCCCACAGACACTTCTCAGACATGCTGTTAGACTTCCCTCTGCCGCCTGCAACTCTTCTCTTATTGTCCTTTCTGCTTTGATTCTCAGGAGGCTGAATTCTGGGATGGCCTCATCCAGGGTCTTCAGTGCTGGGGTTCTGAGTTGGCTCCAGCTAGGGAGTGGTTTGCAAGGCAATGAAGGGAGCTGTTGCACTTTTGCTTCCTGCTTCCTTGCAGTGGGGCTGTTGGCAGTGCTTCCCTTCCTGGCTTGTCCTGGCATATGACTGTCCCTTTTGGTGCATGTGCACCTTTCTGTGTGCTGTTCTGTCATGAAACTCTCCTGTGGGCTCTTTGAGCGAGTGCACTGGAATTTCTTGTTAGGAGTGCACTGGAATTTTCTTCTCCTTACATTTTTTGACTCTAACCCTGACCATTTAAGGAAGAGGAAGATGATTTTCTAAAAAGCAAGCCACAAACACTTCTGCGTAATGACTCCACTGACATTCTTCATTGATCCCTCTGGCTTGACTCGGTTGTGGTTGTTGGCATCAATAGGATGTGATCCCAAGTTTTGGCTTTGTTTCCTGCCCTGGGCGGCATTGACAGACTTTAGGATTATAGCACTTCAAGCTTCCTCTAGGCCGGGACAGCCTCCCATGCTACTGGAGTGCACCGCATAGGAGTGCACCAGCAAAACTGGCCCCAGGGTGTGGGGTTCTGGGCTTGAAGGGCCCCGTGCTTGGCTCAGCATTCTGCTCTCACAGTCTAGAAACAAGTAGTTTCTTTCTACAAACAAAGGCTGCCATTTTTATTTGCGGGGGGGGGGGTCTGAAAATTATGTAGCTGTCCCTATGTATGTAGTACATAGATTATTTAGGCAGTAGTTGAACATGGGAATAAATGACACAAAGAAAACATAAATCATACAGAGAAAAAATTCATTTCCTTCTGGTTTAGCTTTCAATTCTGATCATTTCAAGGAAAATGTTTTATTTTTGTGACCACATACCTTTAGCTACTCTCTCGATGCCTGCTAACTCTCTCCTCTCTAATGTAGAGAATGGGCCACAGATTCTGGGCCTCCAGCGTCCTATAATGATATCATTTTGTTTTCCTGACTACCTTCTATTTAGGGCAAGTGGTACCACTTTTCCATTTATAGAACTAATATAAAGCTTCCTTTAAAGTAAATTTAAATAAGAGTGCAAGTCAATTAAAGCAAGATACTAAGTAAAGAAGTGTTGAGATGGGAATTGGATAGAATAGCAAGTTTTAAGACTTCGTGAGAGTAGCTAAAGTTTGCCTACACTAGATTAGAATCAAAAGTACTCTTCTGTGTATGCTTCATTTCCTGGAAGCCAATCTGAAAGCCAATCTGCCTCTGAAGACTCTTCTAGAAGATTTTCTTGGACTCAACATGAGAACTCTGTAGAAAGAATTCTTTCTATGTAAAGTATTTGAATAATTTAAGTAATGCTGGTTGCAGTACTCACAACTTGAAGCCAGGAATAGGATTAGGAGCAGCAGAAACAGTGGAGGGCCCACTGGATGACCAAATTTTGCATTTGTTTCTTGCCATCACACCCACCAAGCCTACACCTTGACAAATAGATGGAGAGAGGAACAAGAGACCCCTCCAGGACAGATAAAGTAAACAGACGTGTGTTCCTCCAAAAACCCTCCGCTGGATGCGTGCAGCCCCCTGGGCTGGCGCTTCTGTGTTTAGTTGGTGAGAATCTGAGAGCCATGAGTGGCCGTGAGTGGCTGGAAGATACCAGTTCCTCAACAGCCCATTCCCGAGGTTCCGTTTGGATGGCTATTTTGGGCAGATGGTTCATGTTTAGTCTGTGCACTGTGTCATCACTGCATATGACATTTAAGATGACAAAAGCTTTTCCCATGGGCTAGATTCTTTATCTTATTGTACCCATCACTGATTTCATTGGCTTATGTTTAAAGAGTAAGGTTGTTAAACTAGGCTGTTTTGCTTGTGGATGTGGAGGTTGGCCCAGCAGCGCAGTTCTGGGGAAGGGAGAAATGTGTGTGAATGGACAGAAATGCTTTTCTTCTAATAATGGACATACTTCTAGGGGAAAGGATCCCCACTAGAACAAAGGATCATGGAATGCACTTGGTAGCAGCGCACTCCTGACCTCACCATCCTCTTGGTCTGAAGTAGATGGTGTGGAGATATTTCTTTGGATGGGAGAAAAGATTTGCTGACAGTTCCAGGGCCCAACCCATGGTGTGCTTGGGGCCCACGAATGTGGTCCATTTCATCCATTCCTTAGAATTTTGGGGAAAGGCAAGTCAATTACAATGCCATGTTTTTCTGGTATGTTCATGTTCACCTTGCATAATTTGAGAATCTAGTGCAGGGTAGAACCTAATGATAGCACTAACAAGGTTATAACTGACACTTTAATTAAGTTATCTCCAACTCGGAGTGAATTAAAGGCAAGTGTCAGTTTCACGTTTTAGATGATTTTCCTATTTACTTGCTTGCTGTGATGCTGATTTCTTGCTTTTTCTTTTTCTTACTGTGTTCCATACTGTAGGGAACCGCATTTCTCAGACCTCCTGGCTAACAACAACCTTCCAGGTAGCTCCAGCCAACAGCAGGCACTGGTGTGAAGTGCAGGTGAGAGACATTGAGAACCCAGGGTTTTGTCCCCCCACTTCCCTTCTGCCTCTTTCAGCCAGCCTCTCTTGCATTGCTGCATTTCCCTCTATTCTTCTGGGTACACCCAGCTCCTTGGCCCTCAGAATGCCAGCACATCCTGCCTACATTGTCTTCCTGGTGTGAACAGGTAACATCTTGCTGCTGTTTTAGTATATGTGGCATGTTATGGCTTATGTCTAGTTATCCCCCCAAAGCCTCATACAGTCATGGGATATCTCGTTTGAGACTTGACTCATGATCCACTAGGATTATGTGTTTTTGTACTGATGGGATTATGGGTGTGGCCTAAGGTGGACAGGCTGATGTAGAAAGCTTGAATGTAATATAAGAGAGACAGAGAGACAGAAAGATAGACTCTGGTTGTTGCACTCTGCTTCCCTGGTTGTTCTGTTGTCTCTGTCACCGTATTGTTGCTGTTTCACTGCCATGAACTGCTGCTCTCTGCCATGTGCCTCTCTGCCTTGAAGCCAGCTGAGTATGGATTGAAACCTCCAGTAACTATGAGCTAAATAAACCTTTCCTTCCTTCCTTCATTTTGTGTGTCAGGTATTTGTCTCAGCAATGAGAGACGAGTAACTAAGACAGGTGTTTCACTGTGTGGTGTTAGCATCCCCACTCTTTGAAACTTTGGCTGATTCTCTGAGCTAATATTCTGCATTTCGGTGACCTAGATTATTGTAGGCTTCATGGCTGGAGCTGCCTAATACATTATTGCAGAGGTTAACAGACCTTTTCTATAAACAGCCAAATAGTAACCATTTTAGCTTCACTGGTCAGGAGACTAACCTGTGGTACTTACTATGTAGGTATCTATGTAACAAGAAAGGAGGCACATTTCCCCAAGTTACATTGGCCCCCAGGCCATACAATGGTAGGTGTAGGTCAAAGTTGTCCAGCTAGAAGGGATGAGACAAAAACAGGTAAGGACTTACAGCAGCCACCCAGGCAAGAGTGGGTAGTGTTTAGGACAGTGGCGGGGGCCCTGAGAGGGAGCACAACAGCTGGACTGTGTTGTATTCTCAATCTTGAGGTGAGAGAAAGTGTCCTAACATGCAAACCGGATCATCAACTGAGAAAACCACCCCTGAGTCCTGAATTGTCTGTAGTTTGCTTGATGAGCTCCATGGACTCGGTAGCCATTTATTCCAGTCCTTCAAACAGAGATGCAGAGGAGCAAGGGAAAGAAGCAGAGAAAGAAGAGAAGGAAGTGACACAGTGTGTGTTTCTGCATGCAGCAGGGAAGGGGCTGAATGGCACCCGGCATGGAACAATTGAGAACCAAGAGGAGTTGTTGTCTGTATCCAGTGGTACTTTCCTTTGATTCCAGATTGCAGCCCTTCAAGGCCAGCTGTCTAAGCCATTTGTACATAGCACTGTTAAATTAGAGGCTGAATGAATTCATGCTTTCTGTCAGCGCTTGCTCTGACTTGGGAGGATCATTGATATTTTAAATTGTCATATACAGCAGAAATCCTTTATATAAGGCACCTGAAGAAAATTTGAGGGTCTATAAACTTGGATGGAAAAATATTACTTATTTATTTTCATAAACATCTAATGAAATGTACTGCTTTCTTCAGTGATAAATGTAGGCCAGAAGCCCACAGCAGAATTAACAGGCTCAGAAGCTATTAGAGATATTTTCGCATCACATTGTTATTATTGCAGATAACCTGAAATATTCATTAGGTCCATAACTCTAAGTTATTGCTTCCACCACTAGATTTTATTATTTAATGTTTAATAAAGACACATAATATTACTGCATCACAAATTTATTTATAGGTGTATTTTGATAACCATATTTCAATGTAACTGGTTTCTTTTGTAATCCTCAGTATTTATTTTATGCCTGTAGAAACATTATCTAAAGAAAGGATTTATAGGCCTCTCCAGTTTCCCAAAGTTTAAAGGGGGCCCATTTTCTCGTGTGATTACTTCTGCTTGCAAGAAATGTTGATGGGTGGTATCGGACCTGCTCTCGGGCAGGTACATAGCAGAGTTATCTTTCCTCAAGCACCTTGTGTGTAAGAGACAACTGTGCTTTCCGCCTGCTCCAGCACAGAAGCTCTTAGCTAACTGTGCAGAGCTCAGGGCCAGACCTCAGGCAGAGGTAAGCAGCCTATCTAGGCCCCTCTGGAAATCAGTTATTCTCAAGAACAGAAAGATGGATAATGTCTGCCTATCTTGGTCCAGCTGGTAATACTATAATGCTGTTTTAATTCCAAAGAGTATGTAGTTACACCTGGTATTTATTTTTAACCTCTTTGCCTAAATCAGAAACTAAGGATGTAGCTTCCAGAGATGTAATGAATGCTCTGTTTGAGAACTGTTTTAATACTTGTGAATTTACCTCCCATCTGGTTAATGGTGGGAAATTTATCTCACCTTTTGGTTATTTTTCTCAGCCTTTCTTTCTTTCTTTCTTTCTTTCTTTCTTTCTTTCTTTCTTTCTTTCTTTCTTTCTTTCTTTCTTTCTTTCTTTCGTTCTTTTTGTTTCCTAGCAGGTCAAACAATCTTCTTCCCTGCATGTTGTGAAATTGTCTTTGTTCCTTCCAAAAACCCTTTACAGCTTTCTTTTCCTCCTATAGAAGTCTTCAGTCTTTGATGAGAGGTGGGGAAACAAGACCTGTAGGTCTGACTGATAACTTGTGAGTGAGGAAGGATGAGTTGGTTATTGAATTTTCCCCTGCTATTTGTTTGGAGACTCTTAGCACTCCTTCAGGGTCTGGAGAAGACCTTCCTTTATCAAGTTTCCCCATGACACTGCTGAAAACTCATCCCTGGGAATGCAACCAATTTCAAGCTCAGCCTGAAAGCTCAGAAGTTTAAATAAGTTTAATAACAGGTTACTCTATGATTCAAACAGTTGAAATTTATTTTTTATTGTGGTCACAGAGAATTTAGTTGCTTTGTACTCACTCACTGCTAATTCCAAACTTCTCCCTTCTAGTACTTTTTGGGGACTTCCTCTACAGTGTTGTATTAAACAGAATATTGTTAGAAGAATCTATCATGAGTAGTTGCACATGAACACGTTTGATAATGCAGAGGAAATGCATAAATTCCGGATTACATATACCTTACCAAGACTGAATCATGATGAAAGAAAAGTCTGAACAAACAAGAATTAAGGAGTTTGAGTGAGTAATAAAATGTCTCAAACTAAGGAAAGTCTCTGGACTGGAGGGTTTCACTATTGAATTTTACCTAACATTTGAAGAACTAAATCCAGTTCCCCACATGCACCTCTCACCAAAACAGTCAAAGTAGAGGTAATGCTCCCAAACTCATTTTATGAGTTTTATATTACCCTCATACCAGAGGAAGACAAATATACTAGATGAAAACTGAATTACAGGTTAATATCCCTGGTAAACGGTTATGGTTTGTGTCTACGTGTCCCCCAAAAGCTTCATGCAGTCATGGGGTGGCTTCAGGAGTTTGTGATTGATTATTGTGGGTGTGGATACTGCACCTGCCCTGGGGCAGGAGATGTGCATTGCAAAGTAAGGAGGAGAGAGGGGCTAGCCAGGTGTCGGAGCTGCTACCACTCCCTCTGTTCTCTGCCCTGTGCCCCTTTGTCTTGGAGCCAGCTGAATATGGACTGAAACCGCGAGAAACTGTGAGCTAAGTAAATCTTTCCTTCCTTAATTTTGAGTGTCAGGTGTTCACCCTAGCAATGAGAGAACAGTAACTGAGACATAAACATAGGTACAAAAATTCTCAACAAAATATTAACAAAGTGCAACAGCACATTAAAAGGATCATTCATCATGATTGTAAATATATAAATGTGGTACACCACATTAACACGTAGAAGAATAAAAAGCATATAATTATCTTAATAAAAGCAGAAACGCAATTGAAAAGATTCAGCACCATTTTTCCCTTAAAAATTTTCAATACACTGATTAAAAGGAGGAATGTACATGTGCGTGTGCGCGCGCGCACACACACACACACACACACATACACACGGGAATGTATTTCAATCTATCTGTCTGTCTATCTATCTATCTATCTATCTATCTATCTATCTATTTATCTGTCTATCGACCTATTTATCTATCTATATGACAAACCCGTATCTGACATTAACATCAACATTAAAAAGTCAAAAACTTATGTGTTTATGGACAGAACAAGCCAAGATGCCCACTTTCAATATTGCTGTTTAATGTAATATTAGAATCGTAGGTAGAGCAGTTAGATGGGAGAAAGAAATAAATGTATTTTAATGGGAAAGGAAGATATAAAATCATATTATTTGCTGACAACATGATCTTATGCATAGGAAACCTTTATAACTCCATCAAAACAGTGTTAAGTGGTGAATAAATTTAGTAAAGTTTCAGGATAAAAAAAAAAAAATCAATAGAGGGCCCAGGGAGATAGCTCTGTGACATAAGTCCCTGCCTGGCAAGTGCAAGTTCATGAGTTTGAACCCTGCTCCTGCCAGAAAAATAAATCAGTAGACAAAGGCCAGTAGCATTACTATATATGGATAATAAATTATCTCAAAAGAAAATTAGAGAAATAATCCTATTTATAATAGTAACAATAGTTTTAAATACTTAAGTATAAACTTAACTGAGGTAATAAAGGTTTGTACACTAAAAACTATAAAACTGTGATGAATAAGATTGAAGAATACACAAATGATGGAAAGATATCACATGTTCATGGACTGGAATAATTTGCATTGTGAACCTATCAGAGCAATCTACACAGTCAGCAGTCTCTTATCAAAATTCTGATGTCACTTCTACAGAAATGTAAAAAACATCCATAAAGTCATATGGAGTGACAAAAGACTCAAAATACCCAAATCATTCTTGTGCAAAATGAACAAGCCTGAAGAGATTGCGCTTCATGTCTTTAAACATAAAGTCAGTGTAATCCTCATAGCATGATGTAGATGTGAAAACCAGACACACGGACTAACTGGACAGGACAGGACAGAAAACTAAAAGTAAACTTAGGAGCATATAATATAATATGATCACAAAATATGGTGAAGGTTTAAATTGATAACTAAAAAGATTGCGACAGTGAAAGATGCATTACTACTGCTCTCTCATTTTGAACATGCGTACGTCGTTGCTTTCACAACTTTCTGAAGAAATCCTAATACTCGCTTTCTTGAGGGCTTTTTGGCTTGAAGTTTTGAATTGATTCAAAATATTTATGGCATTTCGGTCAAGTGAATACGTTATGGTGTGTTCCACACACAGAAGAATGAAATTAGACCTTTATACCATGGACAATAATGAACTAAAAGTTTATTAAATACTTAAAAACTAAAAATTTGAACATACGAAATGGTTAGAAGGAAGCATAGAAGAAAAGCTTCACATTGTTTCTGAACACAGGTTTTCTTTAGCTATGACCCTGAAAACAAGACGAGGAGAACAAAAGTAGACAAGTAGGATGGCATCGAACTCGATAGCCTCTGCAGGCCAGGGTAATAGAAAAAAGGGAGGAGAGAGCGCACAAAAAGAGATGGAGTACTTTTAAAGCATATGTTTGATAAGGGGTGAATATCAAGGTATGTAAGGAGCTCAAAAATTCACCGGTACTTATTTCCATCAGTGTTTTGAAAAGTAGAATTTAATGTTTAGAAGTTTAACGTTGACTAATTCCATATATCTATGTTGAACACAGTCAAGTGCAATACCGAAACCACGTTTGAACACTTCTCATGTTGTTCTTTTAAATGTACACCATTTCCAATGTCTTATCAATTAATACTTTGAAAAATAATTTTTATAGTAAAATAGAAAAGGATAAGAAAAAATTAAAGTTTATTGAAAGTAAGTTAATGTTTAATTACTTGACCAATTTTGCACACCTATATCTGTTCATCTGAACAACAGATTTGACGATGAAATATGCAAATAACAGCTATTGTTACATTTTTTGTTCTTGTTTTGAAACTGTATCATGTGCACTGTCACTTATTATTCTATTTTTGTCTTTGTTTGTGCTATTTGATTTTACTCTTTAAAATGAAATACGATAAAAAAGTAAACAGAGGAACAAATAATACTTAAAGAAAACCTCAGCAGGAACAAAGCAAATATGGTCCCACTGTAGTGTTCACCACTGTTTCACTCTAGAACACACGGTGAGTGCTGAGAACAGTGAGCATCACAGATTTTTCCCCTAGGAAATAATGTGACTGGAAATGCTGCATCTTATGGAAGTTTCCAAGATGTTTAAATGCTGCTGGGTAATGCCAGTAGCTCGCTAGGTTAATACAAGCCTTGTAGGCTGTTGTGGTCTCTCTCTTTACCTTTTATTATTTATTCACTTATCTATCTATCTATCTATCTATCTATGTATCTATCTACCTATCTATCTATCTATCATCTATCTATCTATCTATCTATCTATCTATCTATCTATCTATCTATCTATCGTGGAACCAGGCATTGAACTCAGGCCGTTGTGCTTGCTAGGCAATCGCTTCTTTTACTGAGCTATCTCCCCAGCCCCTCTCTTTACCTTTTAGTGATTGCCACTAAAGGCACAAAGAACTAGAAGGCAGTGACTACACTCCTGCGGGGCTCTGCGTTCTTCCTGTGATGAATAAGGAGCGTTTTCTCTTTCATGACCCACATGTATTCTGGTAAGGATGAGCAGTCCTGAGAGAGAGTGGAGTACCAAAACATTTTCCTTGTCAAAATGCATGACAGTACCAAGGTATATGGTTGTAACATAGTTAAAAAATGGGTGAAGGATGGAGATAAACTTTTTTATTTTTTGAGATAATGTCTCACTGTGTAGCTCAGGCTGGCCTTGAACTCTATATATCCCAGGCTGACCTCAAAGTCACAGTAATCCTCCTGCCTCAGCTTTATGCATGCTGAAATTACAAGAGTGTGCCAGCATGTCTGGCTCTAAATTGGCATTTTTTTTCAAAAGAAAAAATACAAATGACCAACAGGTGTATAAAGGGGCTGTGGATATAGCTTACCAGCATAAGTGCCTGCCTGGCAAACTGCAAGGTCCCAAGTATGAACCCTGGTACAGGAAAAAAAGAAAAGAAAACAAAGAAGAAAGAAAGAAAGAAAGAAAGGAGGGAAGGAAGGAAGGAAGGAAAACCAAAATCCCAAACATGTAGGAAAAAATTGTTCAGCATTCGTAATCATCAGGTAAATGAAAATTTAAAAAATGAGGGCTAGCACTTTAGCTCTAGCTTTAGTGAATCACTTGCCTGGCATGCATAAATCCTGAATAAAGTTTCTAGCAAAATAGAACAAAAGAAAATCAAATATATAGCCCCCAAAAGATAAACAAACAAAAACCAGCCCTGATACCCACAATGAGATACCACTTCGTGCTTAATGGAATGGTTTTACCAAAAATATGAAAGATAGTTGTCGGGGAGAATGTGGAAATAGAATTCTTGTGTTTGTTTGATTGATTTAGGGGAATGAGGGGTTGAAGCAGGGCCTTCACACTGAGCTGCATCCCAGTCTTTTTTAAAGTTTGAGTCAAGCAATCACCAAGTCAATACATTGCCCAGGCTGCATAGAGTTTGTGACGCTCTTGCTTCAGTCTCCTGTGTGTTGGGTGCACCCTGGCTTTGCTCCTGCTCCTATTGTGCACCTGCAGTCCAGGCTTCTTCTCTGTGATTGGCGATTGGCAGCAGTGCAAAGTAGGACAGCTATTATGGGAAGAGTATGGCAAGTCCTCAGAAAACATAACCACCACTTGAGTCAAAAAAATTTTATGTCAGTCTCCTTCTTCTTCTTCTTCTTCTTCTTCTTCTTCTTCTTCTTCTTCTTCTTCTTCTTCTTCTTCTTCTTCTTCTTCTTCTTCTTCTT
>PVJA010040805.1:0-18282 GCA_004027025.1 Myocastor coypus | reverse complement strand
AGGTTGCAAAATATTGGAACTTTTGATTTAAAATGTGAGTTACTCCTGAAGTTACCAAGTGAGATCCAAGTATTTTCCATATATTCTGCCATGATAAGTTTAATGTAAACATCAGATTTATTTGGAAAGAGGCAGAAGAATCATATTTCTTTAAAAAGGATTGAAATCAATGTTGATGCATTAAGGCTGATAGATGCTTGTTTTTTAAAAAGTGCTTAAGCAGAATTATAATAAACTTGTGAGTTTTATATATTTTTAAACAATCTTGTAGAGGTTTTAGGTTTATAGAAAGATTGTGCATAGATAACTTCTATATGTCCAATCTCTGGTTTTGTATATTAAAATATTGATATATGGCATACTTTTTATAATTCATGAGCCACTATTGATACATGTGTTAAATTTCTTTTGTTTTTACCTAATATTTTTTCTCTATTATAGGCCCATCTCAGGCAGCACATTACATCTTCAATTTCTCTTGACTATGTTAGTTTCTCAGACTTCTTTTGTTAACTCAGTTCTGATGAGTATTGGTTAGCTATGTTGTAGGATGCCCTCAACTGGAATTTGTTGTTTATGTAGGCTGGAGGTGTAGGGTTTGGGGAGGAAGATCACAGAGGTAAAGTGCCATTTCACTTAGATTCTTTTAAGGTTTTGGTCTTACATGTTTATAGTTTAGAGCTAAAATAGCGCCTCACTTTTCAAGTCTCTTGATTGGGTGATGGTTTAGTAGTAGTTATTACATCATTAAGTAAAAATATAAAATATGAGGGCTATGATGAAAGTAAGGTCAGTGATTAAACAATTTGGTATCCACTTCTGTGAAGTTAAAACAATAAAACTATAGGTCTGTGTACCCAGTTCCTGGAATATAGCTGTGTAACACAAGAAACAGCCAAATGGTCTTATCTTGGGACCAATAATCCATTCTCACTGTTATGGCTTGTGTTTAGATAAACCCCCGAAACCTCATGTGGTTATAGGTGGGGCTTTTTCAGATAGGGCTGGATTTAGAGTAGGTGATGCTGGAATTGATTCATGGTGTAATGCTAGGATTAAGGGCATGAAGAATAAAGATTACCCTATGCACAGGTAGCCTGGTTAAGATATAAGGAGCAAAAAGTTGTGGCTGTCCCTTGTATTTGCTGTCTTCAATGTGCAATGAACTATTTTTCGTCTGCAACTCCCCTCTGCCATGTGCCACTCTGTCTTGGAGCCTGCCAACTATTGACTGAAACCTCCATGAACTATAAGCCAAATAAACTTTTCCTCCTGAAACTTTGGGTGTTGGGTATTTTGTCTCAGCAACAAGAAAGTAAAACACCAAATTTGGTGAAAACTGGTACCTCAGGATTCTTATTTATACTGAAAAACTACAATGGCCAATTAGACTAATGGTTATACTTCAGTCACTCATCGAATATTCATTGAACATGCCTTATGTGCCAAACACTGGTCATCATTTGCAGTGAAATAAAACTTTCATAGAACTTATTACCTATTGGGAAAGTCAAATATCTAATAATTTATAACAAGTCAGATAGGTTCATCTGCCAATTTTTTGTCACATTATGGGAGGATAGAAATTTACCCACCTTGAATACTGAGTAAATTGAGTGAGCTACATACCTTGGACAAGAAATCTCCATACCTCCTTTCAGAGTTTCATTGTTACTGACAAATGACTGCTGAGATTTTAAGCTTGCTTTTTCATGATGGGAGATGTCCCTGTTCTGTAGGTGTTCTTTTGAGTTGAAAGTGGTGGGTAGATACACTGATTTTTGTTCTTTTATTGCTGTACTAAATGAATCTGGATTTGAGACAGTCTTGCAGTATAGCCCATGCTGGCTTTCAACTTGGAATCCACCTGCCTTAGCCTCCTAAGAGCTAAGATTAGAGTCATTCATGACTACACCAAGCTGTATATTTGGTGTAATGGAAACAACTGCACATCAAATAGAGACTCTGAACTTTGATAATGTGTTTTCAATGTGTTTGCTACATGGAAAGGTATGTAATGGATATTTTGGAGGCCAGTCTGGCATAAATAGCTACTTCCTTAGTTGGAAAATACTGATAACAGTATTGCTGTGAAAATATTTTCTATATAATGTAAGGAACACTGCAAAATAAGTTAATATTTCTTGAGTACTGCATATCTAAAGAATGCCTGATGAACATTAAATCATAGAATTAGGAATTATGTGAGCCTTTTGCTTCCACCTGAACAATAACCAAAAATGTATCAACCCAACTTGCTCATGTATATCTGCCAGCTGGCCAGTCTAACCTATTGTTCCTACACTAAGTGCTTCACTGCTGTCTTCTCAGATTTTGGCTCTCATTTTCTAATATTAGCTGCTTGCTTTTGCCCCTCAGACATGTTTTAGTTCATTTCTCACTCTTTGCTTCTATACGACTCACCTGAAATGTTTTTTTTTAATTTAATATTTTTATTTAACAATGGTTATATTACATATTTTCATCATCAGATCAGTTTAGGTTAATACATATAGGTATATAAGATTGATCAAACAAACATTAACACTTTTAAATGAACATTTTTTTTTTTTCTTTTCCCCTTTCTTTTTTTTGAAAGTTGACATATTTCATGTTGTCCTCACAATCGTTCTACAGAGTACAGTGTGTGGGCATGACCCACCTCCTTATTGATGTTGCTTAGAAAAAAAAAAAAGGAAAAGAATATACTTCTCTTCGGACTAAGAGGAAGCAGATACATACACAGTCAAATGTTGTGCAATTGCAGTGGGCCACCAGTGAAGCTTGCAATGTTGGAGGCTATTGAATCTAAGCCTCCTAAAGCTCATCTCACCAATCTCACCTGAAATGTTTCGAAGTGTGGAAACAGGATATACAATAAGTTAGAAAAATATTGAAGAATTTATTAAAGATACAGGGAGGAAAGTGGGATATACAAGATAAGCCCTGCACAGAGAAATATACACATACAGTAATCATAGTGGATTTTGTTGGATTGCTAATTTGACTGAGTTTTGTATGCTTAAAGCATAACCATTTAGTTACCGTACAGTGAAAACAAAGATACAGTTAAGGTTTAGCCTCATTCAGCAATGAATTATGAATTTTGCTCATGTGCTCTGCCTAGCATAGTTACAATGTTGTAATCAAAACCAGAAGTAACAAAAACTAACTGGCAAAACTTGATTTACAGTGATTAGGGAATCTCAAAATGTTATTAGTAATGCTTTTATGTACCATTTCTTATGCTGGGTGTCTTAGTTACTTTTTACTCATTGCTGGGACAAATACCTGAAACTCAAAATGAAGGAAGGAAAGGTTTATTTAGCTTACAGTTCGTGGAGGTTTCAGTCCATACTCTGCTGGCTCCAAGGTTGAGTGGAGCAGGACAGAGAGCATCCAGTTCATGGTGGTGGAACAGCAACAAAATGGTAGCAGAGGTAGCCAACCAAACGGCAGCAGAGAGCAACAGCTCTAGTCTGTCTCTCTTATCTTTTTATATTCCTATCAGGCTCTCTGCCTTAGGATATCCGCCCTAGACCACACCCATAGTCCCAGCCCTACTCAAACCAATAATCCCATCAGTATTAAAGCACATAATCCCAGTGAGTCATGAGTCAAGTCTCAATCTATAGAAGTCCCCGCCCAATGACTACATGAGGCTTTGGCGGGACAACTAGACATAAACCATAACACTGGGATACAAACAAATCCTTAAGTGAATCTTAAAAAAAAAATTAGGGGCCCGGCAGGATGGCTCAGTGGTCTAAAGCCCCTGCTTGGGAAAGCTTGGGCGGCTTCAGGGACAAAAGTTCGATCCCCGGCACCACATGTTGCGCCAGCCATGCCCTCAGGGCGGGCTGAGCTGGCCATAAAAATGAGCGAATAAACAGGTTCTGAAACAAGAAAAAAATAAATAAAATTTAAAAATTCTAAAAAAAAAAAAAAAAAAAAAAAGAGCAATGTGGAGGTTCTGTGATAGCTGACTGTCAACCTGAATAATGTCCAACTAAATTGGCTCAGCTTAGTTCTGGGTATGGAAGACCCACTCTATGGAAGATTATTGCCAGAATGCTATAAACAGAAATAAGGAATGATTGTATTTTCTAAAGAGAAGCTCTAATCTAGTCCTTCATTGTAGACATTGGGTCCTGGCTTCCAGTGCATTTTTCAGCTCCCAGCACCAGCCTGATGCAGACCCCTCAGCCTCCTCATAGACTTGTACCAGACACCACACAGAGTGCCAGGCTTTCAACTGGATCCTTCAGTCACTAGTGTGCAGACATGCCTTTGGCACTCTTGCATACCTGACTGTGGGCAGCTGTTACACAAATTCTTCTACATCTGTATGTCTTGTATCTGTTTCTTTAGTAAGCATTGATTAATACATGTGGTAAACATTGAGATCGTTAAGGTGATATAAACTGTTAGGTTAAATAGTGTAGTTGAAGGATTATAGTTTAGTACAAGGGCCTTAAACTGAGATCAGTTTCACTTCTGGTGCTTCATTAGTAGAGGTGTAGACTCATTACTGTTCATGGTCATGGGTATCATTTATTGCAGTAAAAAAATACAAATCATGTCTAGCAAAAGGAAAAGGCACATTCAAAAGGAGAGACCAGATGCAGGCTTCCATGAGTCCTCCCCTAGAAGAGTTATAAAGAGCACACTTTACTTAATTCTTCAAGATATAAGTTATATTGAGATTTTTAAAATTTGCCAACCACATTTGTTAGAGAAAAACACCCAGCACCTTTCAAAATGGGGGCTGTCACATAGCTACACTGTGCCTAGTATTGACCCAAAGTTTAGATTCAGAAAACCAGATGTTACTAGTTTTTCTACAGTTTAGGGGCAGTGAGACACTGATATTAAAGTTTTCAACCTTTTATAAATCAAAATTTCCAGAAAAGCCAAGGAACAACCTTGCAAGCAGATATTTCTAATTTTTAAAAAAATATTTAGTACAGGGTCTACAGGGTCTCACTATACAGATCAGACTCATAGTGATCCTCCTACTTTTCACCCTCCAAGAGCAGGGATTACAGGTGTGTCCCACTATGTCTGGACTCTTGCTGCTGTCTCAGCATGCTCTGGGGGCAGGGCTGGCCCAGCTCCCTGGGGATGGACCCCCAGTCCCTGCATCTGCCTAAACAGGTGCTTTAATCTTCTGAGCTGACAGGCCGTCTCCAGCAGATATTTTAAATAGTCAGCACAGTGGTACTCTTAACTCTTTCTCAGTACAGGGCCATTGCTTTTTTCTTAATGTATTTGGTACATGGTCTCACTGTGCAGCTTGGACTCCTAGTGCTCCTCCTGTTTTCAACCTCTTCAGCGCTTTGATTATAGGCATGCACCACCATGCCTGATCTCAGTAGCTGGCTCAGCTCAGTGGCAGGCTCAGTGCACCCTGGGGTGAAGCCAGTACGGCACGTGATGCCAGAGATAGAACCTCTGTCACAGGGATGATTACATGATTAAACTTGGAGGTACTTTGTGTATAATTTCCTAAGAAATTAGTTACTAGATTAGTATACCTGATTTTGTGATATTGTATTCATATTTCATTGATTTGAATCATACACTACTATATGAACTTAACCTATTTCCTACTGTACAAGTACTTCAGAATTGAAGATTAAAAACATTTAACTTTGAAAAGAATATTGGGTATGTGTGCTACCAATTAAATGAAATTTTAATATTCTAAGAGACATTTTCACATGTATGTCATGATTTTACTAGAACTTATGTTTTGAGTGTGTGTGTGTATGTATGTATGTATGTATGTATGCATGTGTACATGTTTTCCCAATAATCAAACATAGGGCTTCACTCATAGAATAAAGGTTCTACTACTAAACTACAACCTTAGTTCCTAGGACCTGTACTTATTGAGGGAGACAGATACTGCAGTTGCTGATTTAACCACAATTTCATAGCACACAAAAATACTGAGTATAATGGATTGCATATCTTAATGAACTTGATCTTGATTTATGTCCTCTTGAATTGCAAGTGCCCTGGAGGAAAGAAGCTATTTATCTTTGGCTGGTTATTATTTCAACAGATGAAGAACATTTATTAAAGAAAAGCACTTTTAGGTTTTACTGTATTTCACATTCCTATGCCAAAGGAAAGGGCAAAATTATTTATTATGCAATTAGAGGACTGTTATTATAAAGAAAATAACGAGGATGTAGGGAGCATCTAGATAGTAAGCCAGGATGACTCAGACAATAAGTCTGATATTCTGACTCTTAGGAATGTGAGGTAAAATTGTGAAGCTTTAAGAAGCAGACCCTGTACTTTCTCCTTTCCATATGTACAACCAGTGTCACACACTTCAGGAGTAGTCTAATTTGGAGAATGGAAATAGAGATATTTTTTTTGTCTAGCTGAAAGTGTTTCCCTTATGGGGAAAAAATTTCTTTATAATTCTGGCATCATTCATCAGTTGTTAGAGGACCGGCGAGATGGCTCAGTGGTCTAAAGCACCTGCTTAGGCAAGCTTAGGTAACCACAGGAACCTAAGTTCTATCCCCAGCATCACATGCTGTGTCAGGCCCACCCCAGGGCAGGCTGAGCCAGCAATAATAATAACAGTAATAATAATAATAATGGTAATAATAATAAACAAGTAATGATAAAAAACTTTTTAAAAAGTTGTAGGTCTGGTGTCTATTCTGTGCCGAACACGTATCATGAATCAGGGATGGTTAAGGGAATGAACCAGACTGTGCTCTTGAGGACCTGAGATTTTTGTGCCAGTGATTTTCAAACTGTAGAGTGAGTAGTATCACCTAGAGATCTTGTTCATACCTTCAGTGTTTATGTAGCATTCATTGTGTGACACACACTGTTCTAAGTCCTTCACAGATATCATAATAACCCTATAAAGTAGGTTCTGTTATCATTCTTGTGAAAGCCAAGGTGAAAAACTGTTATGATCATATGGATCATATGTCCATATGATCAAATGAATGCTTACTCCATCTGATTTTAGAAAGAGATGTTATGTACTAAGCTATACTTATAGAAAGGTATTTATATTTCTTTTTTTAACTTTTATTCATTTTTATGGAAAAAATAGCAATTAAACAGCTTCAAGACAGGTTAGTAGGACAAGTACAGTTATTAATACATTGAAGGTATTTATATTTCCTAATAAAGAAATATTAAATATATCTTGCTGATGAGACTCAGTAGGAGGCAGAAATTTCTGTGAGTATGTGGTGAAATTAATGGGTCTACTACTTGAATCCATAAAATATGTGTGTCTTAGTTACTTTTTACTTGTTGCTGGGACAAATACCCAACACTCAAAAGGAAGGAAGGAAAGGTTTATTTAGCTCACAGTTACTGGAGGTTTCAGTCCATATTTGGCTGGCCCAAGGCTGAGTGGAGCAGGACAGACAGCATCCAGTTCATGGCAGCAGAACAGCAACAAAATGGTGGCAGAGGTAGCCAACCAAACAGGGCAGCAGAGCAGCAGCTCTAGTCTGTCTCTCTTTATATTCCTATCAGGCCCTCTGCCTTAGGATATCTGCCCTAGACCACACCCATAGCCCCAGCCCTACTCAGACCAATAATCCTATCAGTACTAAAACACATAATCCCAGTGACTCATGAGTCAAGTCTCAATCTATAGAAGTCCCCGCCCAAAGACTACATGAGGCTTTGGGGGGACACCTAGACATAAACCATAACATTGTGCTTCAGTAGCACATATACTAAAAATTGGAAGTATAAAATGGACCACACCTCTGAAGTCTTTGAGCCCATGACACAGTGAGTTTTAGAGCATCACTTAATAAGGGAGTGCTATTAACTTAATCTGGTAGGTTTACTGACAACAACTCTGGCAGTGCCCAGATAAAGTCTCTGTAATTAACTGGGGCAGCAATAGTTTTCCCCTCTGAGTTGGCAAGCACAGTTGAGTGGGATAGCAACTATCTTCTGATGGATACACATTTCTTTTCTGTTCTTGGAAGATTTTGAAGTGAGAATGAAAATATGAAGAAAATCTTAGCCATAGTACTAATAATTTTAAGATCAAAATCCTAAAGAAATATTTTCACTCCTATGGCCATTGTAGCATTGTTCACAGTAGCCAAGATACAGAAATAACTCAGATGTCCATTAACATATGAATGGATAAAGAAAAAAAATCAGTGAGTTCCTACTGTGAAATATTTTTAGCTTTAGAAGGAAAGAAATCCTGGCATATGTGACAACATAGATGGACCTTGAGGACATTATGCCAAGTGAAAAAAGCCAGTCATACAAAAAGACAAACAGTGTATCGCTCCATTTATAGCAGGCACTAAGATAGTCAAACATATAAAAACATTTCATGGTGGTTGTTAGTTGCTGAAGGGAATTAGAAATGGGACGTTGCTAGTCAGTGTGATGCTTCAGTTATACAAGATGATTAAGTTATAATGATCTGTTCTGCAACACTGGGCCTAAGCAGGACATGATGTAGCACACACCTGTCAGTGGTCACGGCATTGAGGCCAGAGTTTGAGTCCAGCCTGGCCTACGCAGTGAGTTGAAGGAAAGGCTGTAATACAGAATAGGATACATGCGCGCACATGCACACACACACATACACACACACACACACACACACACACACACACACACAGAAATTTTAAACATGGGGTCTATAGGCAAAAATACTATATTATAAATGGTTGAGAAAGAATAATACTATAGACTTAAACATAAGAGGGTAGATCTCATGTTAGTGAGTGCTCTTCACATAATCAAAACAGACACCAGGACTACCATACCTCCCAGGTATGTAGGATACCAGCTTCCTTCAGTGAGGCCACCAGCCTTTCTTTACCTGTTCTCTGCCATCAGATGCATCAGCCCAGACTTCATCTTACAAGATCTTGACATCGACAGTGATCTAGCACCAGAGGAAAGTTACCGTTTCATGTAATTTTGCAAAATTACACTAATACGTTCAATTTAGAAATATTTAAAAGTCGAGCAGTAACAGATATAATCTGGACAGGTATAGCTCAGTGGTATGCATGAGATGCTGGGTTCAGGCCAAGCACTGCAAAAACAAAACAAAAAAAGTAGAATTAAATATTTAAAATACAAAAATATATATTAAACATTAAGGACACATCTATATCAATATAAATATTACAAATATTCTGTAAGGTAAATCATTTGCAATATGATCAATGCAATAAAATATTATGCTAAAAATCCACAGGCTATATGTAGTGAAAAATTTCTCAGAAATTCAATGTGAGATAATATTTAACTTTTCAAAAAGAGCCTTAAAGAAAACATGTCAATGGTATCAGTATAGTATTGGCATTATTTTTTTTTTAATTTTTAAAGAATACAAAATAGTGAGAGAAAACAACAGCATGAGAAATAATACAAGATTTCACTAAATAGAGGAATTTGACAATGGTAGCTATCTTCAAATTAGTTGTTCAGATTCCACATATAAACCTACAAGATGCATTTAAAGAAAAATAAACAAAACAATAACAAAAAAGTTATAAGAAATTCAAGGCTAGCAAGGTAGCTCAGTGGACTAAGCACCTGCTTAGGCAAGCACAGGCACTGGGGTTCAATCTCCCGCACCACATGCTGTGCTGGCCCTGACCCTTGGTGGGCTGAGCAGGCCACTGAGTTGGGCATAGTGGCACACACCTGTAATCCCAGCACTGGGGAGACTGAGACAGGAGCATCACTATGAGTCTGAGCTGTGTAGTGAGACTCTGTAACAATTAATTTTAACAGAAAAGGGAGAGAAAGATATATTTAGGTCTGCACACCCAGGGTTTCATGGCCAGCACCAGGTGGCACTGGAGATTGAATCCTAGTCCTTGCATTTGCCAGGCAGGTGTTTAGCCTGTCAAGCTATCTAGCCAACCCTCTCTTCTTCCTTTGTTCTTTTCTCATCCCAGTTGTCACTGCATTTTTTATACAAAAATTTTCTGCTGCTATATCAAATTGGTTTGACTTTTTACATACTAATTGGCCAAATAGTAAGAGGATAGGCTTGTGATTCTTTAACTTCAAGTGATAATCTCTTCATTAATTTCTTTTCTTTTCTTTTGTATTTAGTACAGGGTCTCACTACATAGATCAGACTATAGTGATTCTCCTGTTTTCAGCCTCCCAAGCGCTGGGATTACAGGCATTCGCCACCACGCTGTCTCAGTTTCCTGCTCAGTGTGCCCATGGGTGGGGCCGGCACTGCACACCGCGAATCAAACCCAATCCCTGCATCTGCCTAAACAGGAGCCTTAATCTGCTGAGCTATCTGTTTAGCCTTTGATTAATTTCTTTAAGAAGCTTTTTTTCTCCTCATTCCAAACTTTTCATTTTGCTTTATTAGTTTAGCAATTTACTAGTTTTCTTTTCACCCACTGTATTTGGTACAGGGCCTCACCTCGGACTTGTAGTGAGCTTCCTGTTTTCAACCTCCCTAGTGCTGGGACTACAGGCACGTGTCATTTCGCCTGCTCATGGCTGGCTGCGCGCCCTCGGGTGGGGCCAGCTGATGCAACTCTAGGCCCTGAGCTTGCCAGAGCAGGCACTTAGCTATCTCGCCCTTAGCAACTTATTTTTAACTTTAAGTTAAAATTGCTTGCACTTTTATTTTATTTTTGTCATTCCCCCCCCCCTTTCTAGTGTATTCCTTTTTCTTCATTTTCAGAGTGCCAACTGGAACTTGGATAGGTTGAGTTAACCCAACCCATCTCCGGCAGGTATACTCAACATGCTATATAAAGTATAACATTCAAGTTATTATTTCTTTCTTGAGAGTTTTGTTCAGTCCATGAAGACCCAGCCCCCCTTTCGTGGGCTTTGGTGGAGGTCATGGGCAGCACCAGCAGGCCTAAATCAGGGCAGATGTGTTCCGTCCTTGCGAGCTTCACGAGGCTGCTTTCTGACCACTTCACAGAGAATGGCACAAGTCATACAGTAATGCAGCTTCACATACAGCTCGGGAAGCACAAAACCGTTGAAGACACTTGCTTAGGAAATGTCCTCTACTATGTTCCCAATGACAAACTTCTTAATGGCTTTATCCTTGGGTATGAACAGGGTACAGTTTGTGCAGCCAATAGGCTGCACATGACTGCAGTCCTTTTTGGCATAACCATTGTTCCTTCTTTTTTTCATCATCTTGGAAAGGGAGACCCCCACCTGCACTTTTAATTTAAATCACTTGCATACAAGTGATCTTGCTCTGTTTCCTTTATGTAATTGAATATTTTGAGACAGAATTACTTGAATGGAGCCAAATGGCCATTTGCTCCAGAAGTTTCTCAACTTTAGTGAGACTTGGTTTCTTAACAGAACTATTGTCACTTTCTTTCTACTCTTGAATATTATGATGGTTTTAAAAACTATTTTTACATTGTTCAAAAATATTTAATAAGTTGAATAGTTACAGCATCAATTTTCATCTCAAACCATAAATCATTCATATTTCAGATTTTAAAAAAATACAAAATATCAGCCACTTTAGGACTCCTAGACTAGCTTCTCTGCCCACAAAGAGCCTCATAACTTTGTTCAGTTGCCCTCTGTTAGGCAGTTCTCACAGAGTTATGCTGTGGTTTCAACCAATGCCCCAGCTTTCCGTGGCTTAAAACAACAAAATATTTAATTCATGTTAAGTGTCTCTCTCCAGTGAATTCTGCCTCAGTTCCATGTTATCATTGCAGGAGCAGCTGCTATCGTAGAAGTGCAAGTTCAGTGGCATAAGAGAAAGAAGATGGTAACCCCACTGCATGGCTCTTGCAGCTTGTGTTAAGAAGTAGGAGACATCACTTATGCTCATATGCAGTTAGACTGGAAGTCATGTTTCTATGCTCATTGACAACAGATTAGGAAAGTATCACACTTCTTCAAGGAGAACATATTTATAATAGCTACACAGTTTGCTCTAAATCTCGTGAACTCTCCAATCTCAGAGCTACTCTCTGGTATTGGGGGTCTTTGGAACCTTCTGCCTTCTTTTCTTTTCTATTTTGGATGTCAAGATTCTAAGGTATGATATTCTCTCTGCCTTGCTTGGCTGAGGCCCTCTGTTTCCCCATCAGGCAATAGTTAACCCTTGCTGGGATCAAGGAATGAGACTACGTCGTGAGCATGAGACTCACTGTGTAGCTGCGGCTGCTTTGACTTCATCCTCCCAAGTGCTGGGTTCCAGAATGTGTCCTCACACCTGCCTTCCTGTTCTGATGCAGTCATCAGAGACAAATAGTAAGGAGGGGCTAGAACTTCATAATAAAGATTCCAGCAAGGGACAGAGAAAAGGAGACAAAAGGGTTTGCAAGGAGAATTAAGACCTAGTTCTGATGAGTAAATATCTGAAATAACAGCATCACTGTCAGAGTGTGTGGATTAGAACCTAGAAATATTACAGTAAACTGGATTCCCTCCATCCCAAATATTTTGGGATCACTACATGCAAGCACACAAACCTCTGTTCAATTCATTCCCACAGGGCTTATACCAAAGCAGTAGCATCCGACTTCTCCAGGTGGTAGTGAAAGAGCTGTAGAAATGCCTCCTGTGATTTCTCCATAGAGTTAACAGTTTTTCTTAAACAAACTGTAGTGTCCAAAATTAGCAGCAGAAGACTAATGGCGTCTTCTTGAGACATAAAGCTACAGTGATTTTAGGCATTGTTGTTGCTGCTGTGACTTTCAACTCTTACAAGTTGTGGGCTATCCAACTGCTACTCACAAATTCCTTTTCTGCTTAAGTTGGCATTTGTTTCTTTTGCTTGCACCTTAGCACCCTGACTGATATAGAAGCTGAGGCCTGGCAGTCTCTTGTTTGTAATTTTTTGGGGGGAGGTACTGAGGATTGAACTCAGGACTTTGTGCTTGCCAGACAGGCGCTTATGCCCACTAAGTTATATCCCTAGCCCTCTTGCTCATAATTTAGCTGGGAGATAGCTCAGTGGCATAAGCACCTGTCTGGCAAGCACAGCATCCCAAGTTTGATCGCTAGTATTTGGAAAAACAAATAAACATAATTTATTGGAAGGTGAACTATGTTCTGTGAATAAGAGCCTGAGCAATGGTCCCTTGAACTCTTTCAGAGGGAAGTGGGTTGAATTGTGCTGCTAGGGAGAATGGGAAATGATCGGTGGATGTGTGCAGCATGGGAGAGCTGCAGCAAAGGCCCTGCTAAGGCTGGCAACTGTGAAGAAACGGCCCAATTATGCATCCCCTAAAACACTGCAGTGTTATCTCTTACATGTGAATCAGTTTCTTAAAAGGAGACTGCAGGAGTTAAAAACTTGGAGTGACCAGCAGAGTAAAATCAGCACCTTAAAAATCAATGAATTTGGCAACAGTTGTTAGAGTGGAAGAGGATAGAGCAATTGTTGAATGCCTCAGGATGCTTTTCTGGGGTGGTTCCATCTCCAGTGTAAACTGTACCTTGAATTTGATCAAGATTCTAGACTGTCCTTTCTAGTGCAGTAGCCACTACCTATACATGGCTATTTAAGTGTAAATAAGCAAATTGCAATTAAAAGTAAAATTAAAAATCCATTATTTTAGCGGTACAAATAACATTTTCAGTGTTCATTTGCTATATATAGATAGTAGATCTTGTACAAGTTTACAAAACATTTCCATTGTGTGAGAAAGTTGTATTAGTCTTCACTGTGCTAATATCTGGGAAATACAAGTACAGCATAATTGTATTGAATGATATCACAGGGATGCAATTACCAAAATCTAGAGTGTGACAGTTAAATTTCTAATTTAAAAACAATGCAAGAAACATAAGGTGGAGGCAAATAAATAGATCTAAAGAGAATTAAAAGTCATTTTCACCTATCGTACCATGTGGACTTTATTAAGTTTTGATTCAAGTATACCTCAGAAGAAATTACATGACAAAAATAAATATGTGAAGCATAGTTGGATAATAATGATACTATTATCTCTTTCCCACATCTCTGGGAGGCGGAGGCAGGTGGATCATGAGTTCTAACCTAGACTGGGCAATCTGTCAATTTAGGGAGACCCTGTTGAAAGAAAAGAAAAAGAAGAAAGAAAGAAGAAAGAGGAAAAAAAGAAAAAAATGGAAAAAGAAAGAAGTAGAAAAGGAAAGGCAGGCAGGCAAGCAGAATTTTTTTTTTTTTTTTAGAATTTTTAATTGTTTTTTCTTGTTTCAGAACTTTTGTTTATTTCTTTATTTTTATGGCCAGCTCAGCCTGCCCTGAGGGCAGGGCTGGCATAGCATGTGGTGCTGGGGATTGAACTGCGGTCCCTGCAGCCACCTAGGCTTTCGTAAGCAGGCTCTGTAGACCAATGAGCCATCCTGCCAGGCCCCCAGAATTTTAAAATATGAATAAAAAATTAACAATAGTTATTATACTACATATTCTTATTATCAAATTTTTTGCTTAGATTACCAGATACAAAGGGATCTTTTGGGTTAGCTCAGTGGTTTAAGCGCCTGCCTGGGCAATCCTAATCAGACACAGGGGATGGTGGTTTGATCCTCATACTCACCCTCAAGGCAGCCTGAGCTGCCAAAGGAGAGAGAGAGAGAAAAATGAAACCCTTCTCACATTACCAGATATAGGCATGCAAGATTGATCAAACAATTAAACATTAACTCTTCCTTTCAATAAACCTTAATTTTTTCCTTGTCTCTTTTTAGTTTATTTTTTCAAAGTATAAAACCAATAGATATGACATCAGAAATGATACACATTAAAACAAAACAAAAAACAAGATGAGGGCCAGTGAGATAGCTTAGTGGACTAAAGCACCTACTTGGGCAAGTTGGGACAAGCACAGGAACTGTGGTTCTTCCCCAGCCCCACCCCCAGGGCGGGCTGAGTCAGCCAGAGTTCTTTAGTGGCATACACCTGTGATCTCAGCAGTGGGGAGGCCAAAAGCAGGAGCATCATCACAAGTCTGAGCTGTGTAGTGAGACCCTACAAACAACCAGAAAAAAAATTAAAAAAAAAAAAGAAAGAAAAATCAAGATGAAAGATATTCAGTTATCATCGTTGCCTTGCACATTGCTGTCCTCAATGTAGTTGCTCAGATTACAGATACTATAGCATATAGAGTTAGTCAAAGTAAGAATTTTAAATATCAACCTACTTTTAAAAACTGATGGAAATTAGTACAGTCATATCAGTTATCCTATATTTATACTTCCTTTTTTCCCTATCTTTTCTCCTCTCCCTCTCCCATTGAAATAAATCAGACCCACATGTGTAAACATCATATTATTTTCCTAGTGTAAGAACCTGAAAGGACAAATCTGAAAGGTACAATAGATACAGTAAAATGGCAAGAAATCGAACAGTGTCAGTGCCATGGGCTAAATTCAGTATTACAAAAAAGCAAAAAAGAAAAAAAAGTTATTTTTGGTTGTGACAATTGCATTATGATCTTTCTCTAGTTATAGCTGAAATTATATGCTAAATGATATATAATTGCTCTGTAATTACACTGGCAGTAAAAGTTGTTTGTTTGACTCTTGCAAGCTTCCCAAAGTAGGTTCAGACTCAAAAAATTTAAAAACACTGATTTGAGTAACATCCTTAAAACATTTTTTGATTGAGAAAATGAGTTGACAGAGGGATGAAGTAAAGTAGACATAATCTTAAAGTGAAAGAAAGCCCTCTGGAGTCATGATGTATACTTGAGGGTAGGACTTATGGTTCAACTATAGGTAAGACATAATTAAAGCTACAAAATAACAAAATCACGTGGTCATCTTTAAAAAAAATGTCCTGATATAAATGATATGCTTCTTGTTGAGATTTCAAATATCCTCATTGGGAAAGAAGGAAGAAAGGAAGGAATGAAGGAAAAAGAAAAGAAAAGAAAGAAAGAAAGAAAGAAAGTTCTTTTAAATATCAGTTTAAGAGTACACACACAGTGTTTGAACAGAATGTTTGCTAGGTCTACATAATATTTTAATCATTGTTTTTTTTAAAAGCACTAATATCTTTATCATGGCATAAAGTGGTATTTTATATATTAACTCATTTTATAGTAAAATCTTATATGCAACTGTAGAGAAACCACTGAACAGATAGTCTCAACATTAAAAAATGATTGTAAGTCATTTTTTGTAATTTTGTCTGACACATAAATTGGAAAATATTTTCTCTGTAGAAAATAGTAAAAAATGACAGGATTTTTCAGGTTAGCCCAATAAGTTCATTTAAACCAAAGAGAAGCTCAAGTACAGATTTACAATACAGTTTGAGCTCTGGGAAGCATTGGAACCGTTGGTTTCACTTATTGAACAAAACGTCCATGTTTTACTTAAAATTAAATTGTGTAAGGTGAAACTGCTTTTATTCTTTTTTTTTTTTTTTAAGGGAAGAATATACAGAGTGTTCAGGGTCTCACTATTAGATCAGATTTGTAGTGATCCTTCTGCATGCAGCCTCCCAAGAGCTGGGATTACGGACTGCGCCACCACGCCCAGTCTCAATTGCCTCGCAGTGTGCCTGGGGGTGGGGTCGGCACGGCAAGCCAGGGGATAGAATCCCTAAGCCCTGTGACTGCTTGCAGGCACTTTAATCCATTTTGTGTTTTTAAAAATGTATTTATTATAGGTCTACAGGCTCTCACTACACAGATGGATGGACTCATAGTGACATCCTGTTTTTCACCCTCCCAAGCTCTAGGATTACAGGCTTGTGCCACCATGCCTAATCTCAGCATGCCCCATGGGTGGGGCTGGCATATGAGGGATGGAACCCTTGTTTCCTGCATTTGTTTGCCTAAGCAGGTGCTTTAATCACTGAGTTATCTACATTGTGAATTTCAGACTAGCCTGGGCTACAAAGTGAGCTCAAGGCTAGCATGATCTGTACAGTGAGATCTTGTCTGAAAAGGACAACAAATATATATATATATATATATATATATATATATATATATATATATATATTCACATTTATGTATGAGACAAATTCTAGGATCAAATGGGTAATGGTAAAGCTATGACTGCTATAATGAATGTTTACCAAATTCATATTAAATCTAAACCCAAGGCACTTATACTTGAATTACATGTCTTCAAGTAATGAAAGAACCAAAGACTATAAGAAATTTTTATACATACTGAATAATTCTGTTCCCAAATACTCTTGGGTGGTAGCACCTTTATTGACACAATTCCTTCAAGAACTTTAGATACTTTCTATGCATCAGATTAAACTCACCTTGCTTCAGAAGCCATATCCACAACTAACTTACTATGGACATCTATTTCTTAGATTTACTGCTAGTTCCACAGGAATACTACATCTGTAAACATGATTTGATATTTTAGGGATTCTGGGATTTGAACACTAGGCTGTCATACTGAGGTATATCCTTAGCCCTATTTTATCCCTTCTTTTTTATTATTTTTATTTTAAGACAGGATCTTGTTAAGTTACTAGGTTGTGTAGGCTAGTCTCAAAGTTGCCACCTTCCTGCTTCAGCCTCATAGACTCCTGGGATTGCAGGTGTGCACTACCAAGATGGCGTCTTTTTTTTTTTTTTTTTTTTTTTTTTTTTTTTTTTTTTTTTTTTTTTTTTTTTTTTTAAGTGAAATAAATACTCTTTAAGAAGCACGCAGACAAGCAAAAAAAAAAAAATGTATAAGTAGGATAAAGGCTCTGAACTGAGCAGTCATACTTACATAAAATTCACAGGGCTTTCTTTAAAAATCATCTCTCTGATGAAGGAGTCCAGACCAAATCTCAGCTCTTCAACTCTACCTTTACATTATTGATCCATCACTCTCACTTGCCACTCACAAACCTATTCTGGAGTGTCCTTTGGCCGGAGAAGACATTGCAAATCTATGGAAAGTGAAAATAAATTTACACAACATAGCAATTGAGGGTAGGTTGTGCAAAGCTATTTTCTGGCAACTACCACAAAAAGGGCCAAACATGCAGAAGGAACATGAGTAATTGAAGCAAATTTTAATTAGCTTTAATCCTTTCTTGTTCCCCTGTAAATAGGGTGGGCTGATTCCAAGGATCTATTATTTTGGCATGTACATCATATTTATTGGTGCACAGAAACACTATGCAACAAATTAGGGTAGGTATTAAAGAAGAATGCCTTATTCAATGTGAACTGCAAGGATGATTTAGGCCGGCAGAATATAATTACCCAACTGGAACATATTCCTCAAGGAATCAGAAAGCATGGGAAAATGGTAGGATTTTGTACCCTGTGATAAGAATGGCAGTTTGGAAAAAAAAGAAGATAGAACCCAGCC
>PVJA010040804.1:0-18280 GCA_004027025.1 Myocastor coypus | reverse complement strand
CCACACTGAGCCCCTCTCCCCTCCTTCCAGGAGGGGAGGGCAGAGGGCGAGCACTGAGGGGCTGCAGCGCTTTCTCCAGACTCAGCACCCAGGCCCCAAGGGTGTGCAGTCCCCAGCCGTGCCGCCCTTACTGCACGCAGCCGGTGAGGACCCGCACACCGCCCACCATAACAGGGCCACTGCCACTGGGGCGTGGCACCCCTCGCACAGCGGCTGCGCTGCCGTGTGTGGGGAACCCGGCCATGAGAGCCCATCGCAGGGGCTCAACACAGATGCCTCTTCCTTGCGGTTATTCTCAGGCCACAGTTGACCAAGCTCTTCGGTGTGGAGCTCGCAGGTGCGGGGGCGACTGCCGTGACGTGATCGAATGCCACTTCATGCTTATAACTCAATGGCACTGCAGACAAATGAGCTCACAGATACGGAAAGGAAATTTGTATTGAGCTCTAAGTCTCAATATAGCTTCTTGAAAACGTGGTCGCTGGTGTAAAAGGACCCAGGACCTCACGGGAGGGGTGTCCGGGTCACCCTGCAGTGACACCGGGAGCCCCCATGTGAAGCCCCCACTCAAGCTGGCCCCTGTGAGCACAAGGCCTGCAAGACAAAAATGGGCCCTAATTTCTAAGTAGCTAAAATCATTGAAATGAGAATTTCGCGGCACAGGACACTTCCGGCTGGGAGAGGGAAGCTCCTCGCAGCGCAGCCAGGCCTGCCCACTTAGGCGAGCTCCTGGCGCTGCTGCCAAGCCCGACACTGGAGCGGCGCCCGCAGGCTTCACACCCCCCGGAGCCAGAGCCCGGAAGACCGACTGCAGCCGCAGGAGAGCAGGACCACGCTCTGCGCTCTGCGGGGCGAGCTGAGGCCTCCAGGGGAAGAGGGATCGCTGGAGCCGGTCGCCTCCCTCGGAGCCGCTCAACAGGGCCGTTTGCGACCCTGCATTTCTAAATATTCTCTGCGAGGCACCTGGAGGAGACCCGCCATGCTGACAGACCTTCCCTGTGCGACGCGTGCTGTGTCCCCGCCCTCAGCTCTCCCGAGCTGCCTTTCTCCTTAAGGGGTCCACACCCTGAGAAGGGCGTGGAGCTTGCAGAAGACTCAAATCTTACAGGTCGGTGGGGTTGGCCATTCACAGAGCCCAGGAGCCCTCCACAGTGAGGCGTGGGGACTGATGCGTGCACCCAGGCAGGCGTGCCGCTCCCGCTCCCCGGGCTGCGAGCACCGCTGACAGCAGCCCAAGACACAGTGACAGGCAGAGTAGGAAGCCAGGGTCCCGCGCGCGCTGTGCGGGGCATAGAGTAAGGAATGAGCTTGCTCCCTGCTCCCCGCGACTGGCATTTTCAGTCCTGGCTAGGAGCTCCCTCCTCGTCTCCCACCCTGGCGTCTGATGGCTCAGGACAGGGAGAAGCTCTGCTGAGGAAGGCGTTCCTTTTGCACCTGGAGGGGTTGGAGCTTCCCCTGTGCACTGCAGGCCCAGGGCACGCCCGGCCACTCCAGCCACCAAGACCTGGAGAACCTAGGCAGAGCTGGGCTCTGAGTACAAGACACAGAACAGATCGGGGACGCAGCTCAGGGCGAAGGCCCTGGGCTCAGTGGCTGGTACCAGAAAGGGAAATCCTGCAGAAGCATAGAAGACTGAACCCTCTAATCCAAGACAGGAAAGGGCAAGAGAGTAAAGAGAGCCACACCGGCCATGAGAAGATGAGGAGCGGAGAAAGACGGGCTCAGTCGGCCTTCCGCTGCCAGCACCCCACACTGGGCGGTCAGAGAGAAAGCGCAGGTGGCCCCTGCTCTCCGCTCCTGCCCAGGACCCAGGCCTGTGGAGAACCAGCCCAGCCCGCTTCTGGAGCATTCTCAGGGGAAATCTCCAGTCGCCCCGCCCAACCAGAGCCCACCTCAGGGAACAGCCCTCTCAGGCCATCTCGCTGTCTTGGAAATTAATTGCAACCCCATGGTTTGGTTTTCAGGGGCCAAACCATCTCCAAGCGGTAGCCAGGCAAACCGCCTCATTCTGTCCTCCATAAAGTTAGGAATTTTCCTACTTCTAAAAAGTAAACTAGTTTGTCAGATTATTTTTTCATTCCAGTGCTTCTGCCTTCACAAAACGTGAGCAAAATAGAATACACACATTTCAGTTTCGTTCACTTTTAAAAATAGCACAATGTAAGATTCCTCCTGGAGAGATTAGATGTCCCAGATGGCCGGCTCGGGCTGGCTGAATCCTCCCCTCCTCTGCCTCCTCCTCCTCCTCCTCCTCCTCCTCCTCAGAAGCAGGGACTGGCAGCTGCCAGCCCTGAGTTACTGGGACCTCCCAGGTCCCAAGGGTGTTCGGGGAACCCGTGGTCCTTGGAAGACTGCCCAACCTCAGGGGTGATACAGCAAAGGGCGGAACTCGGGAGCTGTTCTGCTCACCCTACACAAAATGCAAGGAGGTGACCTTCGTGGCAGCACGACATCTTTGCGAGAAGCTCCGGCTGCTGCCAACTTCTCATCTGCTCCTGGTTCAGTTCACTCTGTCCTTGGACCTTACCATCAAGAATGTCGCCAGAGTGCAGCCTCAGGTCAGCAGTTTGCGCTACGAACACCCACAGTGGTTGGGACTCCTCCGCCCCTTCCCTCCATCCCCCAGCACAGCTGTGCTCCACAAGACCGGAAGTGGACTCGCTGGTGGGGGCACGCGCTAGCTGTGGCCCGTCACTCCTGAGTGACCCCTGGCCACTTTGTGTCACCTCTTCCTACACTCCTTTCAGCAGTAACCAGCGCAGGCTGCACATAAAGAGAGTGGTCAGTGCCCAGATACGTCTCGAGCTGGCACTGCGCAGAAACCCGGGTCCCCGTGCACTGGCTTTGCTCTCCGCCGCCGTGCAGTGTCGTCACATCCTCCCGAGTGTCTCCTGCACACACGGGCTGCAGAGGAGGCGCCCGCTGGGTCCCAGGCCTCCTGTGAAATCTAGGATTTTCTCCAAGCACAGGCGCTGCGGTTAGACTTGCTGTCTTGCACGGAGCGCAGGGAGAAGAGAAGAATGGCCGCCGGGTACTGCCTCCCCCAGACCACCAAGGCGGCGGGCCAGGACTCTGCCCCTAGTCCCGGAAAACCGCCAGACCTGGGAGCACACCTGTGTAAAGCCTCCCACTTGTACTATCTCTGGTACGGAGGGGTGAACGACGGCACCCTGAGCTGTGTCACGGTGGCATATTAATGATTCGAGGTATAGGCACGTCAACTCGGCAGGTACAAAAGATTCCTACCTTCCCTTCTCTTTCTTATAAGCAAGAAATAATTTCCCCATCTGAGATACTCTCCCTGGCCCAGAAAGAGCGCCCCATTCTCACTCTCAGGCAGACCCGAGCCGAGGCTCCCGAGTGCCCAGCACGCTCCTCGGGCAGTACCCGCTAGAGCTGCATTGGCCACAGTGCTGAACCTCGCTGTCCTTGTCTAGCTCAGGGCCTCTGTGCTCATCTGGTCAGTCTCATGCCGTGAGCCTTCCCAGGCCACGGGAGCTGCAGCAGACTCCCTGGCACCCTCCTGTCCTGTTGGTCTGCCTCCTGTCAAGTTAATTCTTAGGGATGATTTTTCTTCTCTCTCTCTCTCTCTCTCTTTCTCTGTCTCTCTCTCTGCCTCTCTCTCTGTCTCTCTCTCTCTCTCTCTCTCTCTCTCTCTTTCCTTTTTTGTATGATTTTTCTGAGGTACTACTGAACACACACGTCTCCAATGAAGAGCTATACATAGCCAATAAATACATAAAAAAATACCTGACATCACTACTTATTGTGGAGATGCAAAGCAAAACAGTGTTCAGATTCCATCTCATTCCAGAAAAAGCACCTTTCATCAAGAAATCAATCCATAGCAAATGCTGGCAGGGCTGTGAGGCCGAAGAAACCTTCTCCACTGTTGGTGGGAGTGTAGACTGGGGTAAGCACTATGGAATCAGTGTGGAGACTCCTGGAAAATCTAGGAGCAGAAGTCCCATTCCACCTGTCTCTTCCCGTCCTGGGTATATTCATGGAATTAAAAGCATGTTATCATTGCACTATATGTGTACCCAGACTTATAGCACCACAATTTGTAACTGCTCCATCTTAGAAACAACACAGATACCCATCACCCAAGGAATGGCTAAAAAGGCTATGGTCTTTTTATACAATGGAGTAATACTCTGTCACAAAGAAGGATAAACTTGAGATATCTATAGCTAAATGGGTACAACTTGAGACCATACTCATAAGTGAAATAAATCAGACTCACATGCGTAAACATCATATTGTCTCCCTGGTATTAAAAAACTGAAAGAATAAAGAAGATCCACAAGGCACAGTGCATGCCATGAAATGGGGAGAGACTCTTCAGAAGGGAACTCAATGGGGGAAGGGAGAAAGGAAGGAAAGGGAAAAGAAATACAAGACGATTATGCTACTGCTTCTCTTAGTTCACTGAAGAGAAAAGTTTGAGCTAATACTCCTTGGGGAGTATTTTATGCCCACCTCTTGTACTTGGAATAACTACTTTGATGCTTACTGTGTACAGTGTGTTAACTATTGTTATTTTCCTATTATTTTGTTTTTGACATTTTGTGTTTTTCCATAACATAAAACAATTAATTGTTAGGTTCAATCAAAAGAAACCCCAACGCTATAAAAGTATCATGGTAACCTAATTGCAGGTGGTGGCCCAGGACACCATGACAATCAGACCTCTGTCACACCCAGGGGAAGGTGTGCTGCTCGTGGGGTGCAGCTAGCAGGGCTCCTGCTGGTTGCTGCTGCATTCCAGACCTGGACTCTTCCCTCAGGCCCTTAGCTCCTGCGTCAGGGTCACCCAGAAGGGGCAGTGACAGCTCCTCTCTGGAGATGGGTTAGGACCAGCAGTTCCAAATCCAGGCGTGCCAGCATCACCCAGGAGCTGATCAATTCCTCCTCCTGAGCCCTACACCATGACAGCCAGGCCAGGGGTCTGCAGGGCAGACACGAGAACATGGGTGTGGAAGGGCTCCGGAAGTAAACCATCCCACTCATGAGGTGACCAGGGCCGGGCTGCAGGGCCTGACTTCCCAGCTTGTTCACGGCTGTCAGGTGGCGTTGTCACAGACCTTTATCTTGGATGACACTGAGCAAGGAAATCATTTAGCACAGATAATTCTGCCCAGTGTAGTATCCCATGTCTATAACCCTAGCACTTGGGAGACAGAGGCAGCAGGATCACTGCAAGTTTAAGACCAGCCTGGGCTACAAAGTGAGCTCAGGCTGAGAGTGCCCCATGGAGCAGGTCCTGGGGCAGAGCATGAGGCAGGCCCTCCTGACCCGGGGGAGGTTCTCTGTCCTCCTGAGAGCGCTGTTCTGAGCAGCCGTTACCTCACAGTTGGGTCTCAGGCACCAGGAAGTAGAAAGCCCAGGTAGAGCAGGGGTCTCCGGGCCATGCTGTGCAGGGACTGTGGGAGCAGGCAGTGCTGCCTCTCTGCGGCCTGTGGGGCATCTTCGAAGAAGCGCTGGCGATGTAGTCAGGCTTTGCCTAAGAAGTGCCCATGTTCCTCTGGGCCGGCAGCTCCACAAGGCTGTCACCCACACAGAGCAGGTCAAGGCAGCTGCAGCAGCCTTTGGGACCTGAACATCAGAGGACTCCACCCCCCTTTCTGTCTCCCCAACTCCCAGAGTGCTGCAGCAGCAGAGAACACCAGTAGGGTCCTCTGGGTTCGAACAAGCTGGTGGTGGCACCGGACAGGGTCCCAGGAGGGGCCTGAAGCTGAGATAAGGAACAGAACCTTCCTGCCCTTAAAATAGGTCTGCAGGTTTCTGCTTCCCACCACACAGAAGGGCTAAGGCCCGGTCAGCAAGAGACGCGAGACGGCTGAGGAGGAAGAAGTAGGAAGCTCCTCCTGGAAGATGGCAGTGCACTGTTCTAGACCTGGGGGGCATTTATGTTTCTCTTGAGCAGTGGGGACCCCAGTGCGAGCCCCACCCCCCACTAGATGCTGGCCCAGGATGCAGATTTGGGCCCAGGAGCTTTATTTTGTTTATTTGTATTTTAGGTGGAAAATTGAACTCTGTGCTCCCCAGCCCCACCCTTTATCTTAGAGTCCTGAGGGCCCTGGGGTGGATAGGTGTGACAGGGCCAGAGCCTACATTGTCCCAGGGGCAATCATCAGAGGTGACATTAATGGGTCTAGGAGCTGCAGTTTCCTTAGAGGTGCAGTTTTTAGAGTGGGTATGAGGTCTGCAATTCCAGCCCTGGAGAGGCTGAGGCAGGAGGATCAGCCTGGCTACAAGATGAGTCCAAAGTCAGCCTGACTATACAGTGGGACCGGATCTCAGAAGCAAAAGTGCAGGGGCTGGGGAGGTATCTCAGGATTTTAAAGCACCTGTCTGGGAAGTATAAGGGCCTGAGTTCGATTCGTGATGCATGAAAAACAAAAAGCACAGTGTGTGGGCGGCCTGCCTTATCTCCTTCCCATGCATCTTGGTATCTTCCATCCCACCCCACCTCGCTTCCAGGGGGTGCTTTGCCCGAAGACCTCGACCCTGTGGGCTTTGGGAAGGCAGGGCCTGGATCCCTCCTGCATGTCATCTGGTACCGTCGGACTGTCTGCTCCACTCTGTGTTCAGAAAAACTGCCCAAAAGTGACTTCAGCTGGGAAGACGCATGGTAGACTGTCCCCACACGGAGTTCAAAGGTGTCCCCAAAGCAAGAAAGAAAGCCCACACTCCTCACCCACAGAATGACTGTAGGTACCCTGACTCCAGGACAGGAAGGAATTTGGGAGTTTGCAGCTTGCTGCTGAGGCGCTGTGTGTGAACACCAGCCACCCGCACGTAGGAGAGGCCTCCCCCGGGGCCTGCGGAGAGCAGCACCAGGGGCCCTTTCAGGAGAGGAGAAGGGCTGGCCAGCTTGGTGCACTTGGTGTCCTGAAGAGGCAGGTCTCCCCGCGTGTCATCCTAACCTGCCTTTATCTTCTCCGCATCGGTCATGTTGGTGCATCGGGTCAAGCCGAGGGGTCCAGAAGCTGAACCAAGTCCCTCAGGAGTCCTGTGTCTTGGAGTGAAAATAATGTGCCTTTACTACTCTAGGATGTTGTTCACTGTGTCAAGGCGAGAAGCTTAAAAGGTTAGCAGAGCAACTCAGCAGGGGGCCAGGGCCCTCCCTTTGTATCCACCCTGTGCCTCGGCAAGAGGAGGGTAGAGATGGTGTGGGAATGACACCCACCTGGGTGCCGGGGTGCGCCGGGGCGCTTGTTCTCTCCCCTCATTTTCGTGCAGCTATGCCATCCTCCACAGCCTCTGTGCCATGCCACCTTGCCCTGGAGCCAACTGCTCTTCTCCTGAGGGGTAGAAATGCCAGAAAAATGTGCCCCACACCCCAGAAAGGTGCCAGCCCAGATTGCAGGTGCGAGTCCAGCTTTTGCTTTCTGAGAAGAACAAAGCAGGCATTCTTTGGTTTCTCTGAGCCCAGTCCTGCCCCTCTGACTTGGGGCCAGGCTCCTGTTTCCTGCCTGCTCAATGAAGCCAGTGCATGGGCTCTCAGCATCCAGAGGAATCTGGGGCTCGTGGGTGCAGGAGGAAAGGAGCCATGATTAGCCGCGGGAATGCAGACAGGGTTGCTGACTTCCGCGGGAGCCAGAAGGCACGGTCTTCCTAAAGGTGTGACTTTCAGGTGTGATGGCCCTGGCTCCACTCTACCTGCCTCGGTTTCTTCAGGGGCCTCAGTGGGAGGCACGAGCAGGTGCAGACGTCACCTGCTTTGCCATGTCAGTTAATTGCCATCTCCTCCAGCGGAAGCCTGCGCGGAGATCTTTGAAACAGACTTCTACCCAACCTCCAGGCACCCTGTGAGAACTAACCTGGTGCAGAAATCTTAGACAGAGATAAGCGACTGAAGGCCAGAGGGGAAAGTCAGAGCTGAACACTCCCAAACCTCTTGTTGTTCAAGAGACCAGCAAGTCATCCAGTCAGGCATTGTCTCGGTGTGTTTTGGGTTGGTATAGTAAAATGCCAGAGGCCAGCTGTTTTATAAAGAAGAGAGGTTTACCTAGCTCGCTGGGCTGGAGACTGCAGTCCCATTGCTCCACTTACCTTGCTTCAGGGTCATCTTTTAAAGGTCTGCAACCTCTTAACAGGGCCACCTGAGGCCCTAGACCCACAGCCCTGCAGCTCTTTGGGACAAGCTGCACCCTGACCCCCAGAGTGCTCCCTGCCCTCTGGGGTAGGCACACACACTGCTTGGAGGCATCCTGGGCTGCCCTCATGGGTCCAATGGGACCAGAGAGGTGCATGCCCAGCCCCTGCTAATCTGGAAAATGCCAGGCCCTGGGCGTCAAGGGCCCCTGTTGCAGAGCTGTGTCAGGCTTGAAGGAAGGACCCTGGAGGCAGTGCCAGCCTCAGCCCCACATGAGAGCCGACCCACACTCGTGGGGACTGAAGCTTTCCTCAAGCTTTAGACAGGCTGTCGCGTGAAGTCACAAAGATGGAAAGAATCATGACAGGGAAGAGCAAATTTAAAATACAAAAAGAAAAAAAACATACACATATTTAAAAGCCAAGAGCAGGACACTGTAAAATGCAGTGACTGACAGGCTTTATTTAATTATAAGAATAGAACTATAATTCTGAACACTTAGCTTAGTCAAATTTTTATAATCATTGACTTAGAAAGGTATTTCTCTGGTTCAAGGCTCAACACTGGAAATGCATTGTTTGAGGAAACTTTTATCAGGTTTCTGTGATATATGAACCGTAAGCTTTGGGGGTATCTTAGTTACTTTTTACTCGTTGCTAGGACAAATACCCGACACTCAAAATGAAGGAAGGAAAGGCTTATTTAGCTCACAGTTCGTGGAGGTTTCAGTCCATATTCGGCTGGCCCAAGGCTGAGTGAAACAGAGCAGACAGCATCCAGTTCATGGCGGTGGAACAGCAGCAAAATGGCGGCAGAGGCAGCCAACCAAACAGGGCAGCAGAGCAATAGTAACAGCTCTAGTCTGACTCTCTGTCACTCTTTATATTACATTCAGGCTCTCCGCCTTAGGATATCTGCCCTAGACCACACCCATAGTCTCAGCCTTACTCAGACCGATAATCCCATCAGTACTAAAACACAATCCCAGGGATCATGAATCAAGTCTCAGTCTATAGAAGCCACGCCCCATGATTGCAAGAGGCTTTGGGGGGACAACTAGACATAAACCATAACAGGGGGATTTCCAGTGTTGCCTGCGGTGACGTGCTTAGGGTCTCGAGCTCAGTGGCTGGTGCTTCCGGGTCCCCTCGCTGTCCTTTCCACAGGCTGTGAGCCTGGCTTAACTCCTGCTACCAGGCTCTGACGGCAGCCCCAGCTTGCCCTGAGTGAGCGCTGTGCCCAGGCCGACCTCCCAAAGGAAGATGCGGTTCCCACCGGAATGCCAGGGCCAGCTGCTGTCCGCAGCTCCTCCTCCTCTGAGTTCCCTGCAGACCTGCCGGTCGCACCGGATGTGAAGTAAAGGCTTGCTTGGGAAGAACTGAGAGCAACGACGCCTTGGCAACTGAGAGGAAAGCGGCCTTTATTTGCAAAGCTTAAACAGCAGATTCCGAGAGCCCTGCCCAGAGCCACGGGACATGGTCCTGAAGGAAGGGAGCCCCAGTCAAGGTCACTGAGAGCCAGGGTCAAGCCCAGAGCTGCCAATACAGAAGTCCATGACCCTAAAGGAGCCTCAAAGGTACTTACTCTTGTAGCGTCTTTGCGTCATCAACACAGTTCTCTAGAAATCCTCATCACTCGCATTTGAAAGTGCGCACCCATGCAGTAGCAGTGCCCTCCCACTTCCTCCAGGCCCGGGTCACCTCGTGCTGCCCCCACCTGCTGGCTCCGAGGACCTGGCCATCCTAGGCATCTCACTCAGTGGACACGCACCGCTCATGCTTTTGCGCAAGGCTCATGCCTTGTTCACCTGCACAATGTGAGCATTGCCTATCGGAGTGGCTTCCGGTTGAAGGCCTCGAGGGACTCTGTGGCCTGTGTCACCGCTTTTGCCCATCTATCCATCCTCCACCTGTGTCATCCCACCTCCTGGGTGCCATGCAGGAAGCTCTGGTGTACGAGGTGGCGCAGTGCTCCTCCCAGCTCTGCTTTCAGCCCTGTGGTAGCTTCCCGCATGGACTTGTGGTCATGTGGCCGTCACAGGAGTGGTTGCCCTGACTGTGTCCCACTGCGACTGCCCGGCTGCACCGCCCGAGCCCCCAGCAGTGCTTGGGAGTCCAGCTCCTCACACCTTGCCCACACCGAATACTTCCTTCCATACTCTTTCGATAACAACCATCATAATAGGTGGAGACACTGCCTTGCTGAGGCTCCGGTTTCCATTTTCCTAATACATCATGATATGGAATACTGTTTCCTGTCCTGACTGATCACAAAGCATTTTTATCAGAATTATACAACGCATTACCTCAAGGCTCCAAAGATAATAATGTTTTCCCCTTTATTATTGTTATCTTTTAACTCAATAAAGCAAACAACGAACTTGAAACAAGTCGGAAAACAGAAAATTCTGGAAGGGAAGGGAGGCGCTGCAAGCCCAAGAACTTGCAGAGGTGCATACAGTGTCTGGACTGCAGGCCACACACAGCAGAGGGCAGCCTCCCTGCTGCTCTGTGGGTCTCCCCTACAGGAGTCCTGACTGGAAACTACCTTTCTCCGCTTTTGTAATTGGGATTTGAAGATCCCCAGTGAGAGCCGTGGCTCACCTCAGCGTCTTTGTCTCCAGTGAGCATAGTGTGTGAGCCCTGCCGTGATCCACGGCCTCCTATCTCCTGTGCCACTATCTTCCTTCCTGGCAGTGGAGGCCGGTACTGGACAGCCTGGGCAATCAGGAAACGCTAGCCAAGGGCATCTCTATCCGACTTGAGCTCAAGCATGGAAGCAGACCATGGGCAGTGTCACGGTTCCCGCCAAAATCCTCTGGTCTGGAACACACACTTGCAGGCGCATGTCAGTAGCAGCCATCTGCGGCCTCTCCTGCCTCCAGAGCTCCACGGAATGAACCAGACACCAGATGGAAGGCTGTGCAAATTAATTCGGCCTGACCTCCCGCCTGCCGTGCACTTGGCAGATGCGACTGGAGCCTGGGCTCAACTCGCCCTGATAATGTGACAGAGGACAGGCATAACACACAGCTGCGGGCGCTGTGACAACGGACACAGCTTCCCAGGAATGAGCCAGTCTGCAGAGCAGTCCAAAGTCTAGGCAGCACTGCACAGTTGGGAACCTCAACTGATGCCGTGAAAATGGTGCCTGGAACCCTGGGGGTCTCCAATGAGGTAAGAGACATGTTTCAGCAAAGAGATACCAAGGACCAGCTGCCCATCTGGCACTAGTGTAGTTTCAGGGGACACTGACATTCCTGGGCGCAAGAGAAACAGGTTCTTCCTTCCAGAGAAGGGGCACCACGCAACAGGAAAGCTTCATGCAAGTAGTGAGTCCAGGTGCAGGACTGAGGCCTGCTGGGGTTTGCAAGGCTGCCGGGGTCCCAGCTCCCAGGACCTGCCTTTGCTGACGGCCACCTATCAGAACTGAGGCTCTCTCCGGCCTAGTCCAACCACCGCTCTTCAAATAGTCATTCCTCAGCCCAGTATGACTCTCGGAAGTGGCGCTGTTCGTGTGCTGCTGAAAATGAATTATTTATAGTTTTTAAAATCACCTTAATCAAGTATTTAAAGTCAGATGCCTGCAAGAAGTTGTGCTTTAAATATTTTTGAAGGTACCCTCCGAAGGTTGTGTTCATATAAAATTTAATAATGCCGTAGTTCCACTGGTGAGTTTTAATGTCTATTTTTAACATGAGAAACAGTCACCAGCTTTCCAGAGCCAGCAGCTGCACGAGCGTCAGATCCTGTCAATTCTGAGGGAAGGAGCGCGGATGCAAGGGGAGGTTGTCCAAAACCAGAGCAAACGTGCTGCGCTGCTCCGCTTACAGCAGCCTTTGGCGTGTGTGCGCGCGTGCGGGGGAGGCAGGAGACAAATCCCGGCCTCACGGAGCTGCGCCAGGGTGCCGCGTGCCTCTCGCAGAATGCTCGCCGTGAGCAGCTGCTCCTTGCGGGAGGGCAAGGATGCCGCCTGGTCCTCAGCAGACGACGCTGAGGCCGGCGCTGGCCGCCCTCCCCCACACAGGAGATAAGTGCGGCTGGGTCCCCACTTCCTGCTGTGCACGTTCCCAGAACGCTTAAGTCCATGTGCCACCTCTGAACTTCTCAGACACACACCTGGTTCAAGAACACAGGTTAGGACACCGCCACCTTCTGGAGCACATCCGCCAGGACACTGCTACCTTCCCCTGCACAGGGCTTTCTCAGTGGACCTCCGGGCACCAGCACCTGCTTCCTACCGAGCCATGGTCACCTGAGCCACTGGCTTTGAGGTGCAGCGAACATCAGGCAGTGCTTTCCCACTGCTGGTCTCCTCTGGGGGTAACGCCACTGTCTAGTCCCCGTCCTCTTTCCAAGGATGGACGTGCCCAGAGTTAAGAGAGGACCCAGCTCTGCTCCGAGCTCTGGCCCAAGTCTCGCTATTCCAGACATTTGCAGCCCCTGCCAGCAGCCCAGGCTACACTCCATGCTGCACGGCCCCTCCCGTCCTCTTAACCTTCCTTCCCCAGACTTTTGTTATTAAAAATAGCAACAAAGAAAATTTCCTCTCCTAGCTTGGGTCCACCCACTTATTCCTCGCTTCCGTCTCCCCAGGCCGCTGGCCCTTTCGGCGGAGCCTCTAGGACGCCTCCGTAAACCCTTTTATTCCACAGCCTCCTCGGCCTCTGGAGGCTTGATCCGGCAGGTTATAGACCCTCCCGCTGCTTCATATTTGCACCAATTCATTTCTTACCTGTGTTACACCCTTTGCCTGCATTCTACAAGTACTGCTTCAATTAGTTTAGAAAGAAAATTTGAGCCAAACTAAAATGCAAACAAACAAAAGCTAGAGTAGCCAGTATCCTCATTTTCGAAGAGCAGTGGCTGGCAGCCGAGATGTCAGACCCTGGGCCCAAACCCAAGCTGTGCGGAGACCCTCGTCTGTCTGTCTGTTACCCTGCACGCACTCTGCACATCACCCAGGGAGGAAACAGCCTGGGGCCTGTCTGGTTGCACCTGGCTCTGTCAGGAATTCAGTCCCAGACTCCTGTGCTGCCACCACCAAGCAAGGCTGTGTAACTGGTGTTAAATAATATACACATATAAAGGTCTAGTAGAAAGCAGGAGCGGTTTGTGCCCTGCCAGGCTCGGACTTCTACGTAAGAACCCCATGCTTTGCTTTTGTCAAAATCTCCTTCAGTCAGCATTTCTGCTGGCTTCAGGGGCGGCTTGTGTCCCAGGACTCCGTGGTGCCTGCTTTCCCTCTGGCCCTGGAGGCCACAGCCCCTTGTCCCCGTGTGCTCTGTGTAGACAGCAGGGCCCAGTAGGGCCTGAGCCCAGCTGCAAAGCCCCGGTCAGATCTCCCAGCTGTGAGCTTCTATTCCCTGAACATCTGGGAGGATCCTGGAGCAGCTGCCAAGCCCAGGCACGAGCTCTAGGATGCTCCTCAAGTTCCGGTCTCTAAAATATTCTCTTCCAATCTGAACTCAAGAGGTAAGAGATAACAGTGCCACCATACAGAGTGGATTGGGAAAAATCACATTTGAAATACCTTGTTTCAAAAATTCTCAAATGCTGGGGCTGGGGAGATAACTGGTCTGTAAGAAATGGCAGTGCAGCTTCATGGCACCATCAGTAGGAATTGCCGGGAACAAGCCACGTGTCTCTTGTTGGCGAATTATTAGAGAAACGATGCTGCGGCCCCACTGTGGATACGACTGCGATAAAGAAGGGTGCACTCTGGGTTCCGGGAGCCTGGGCACGTGCTAGGAGCAGCACAGACGAGGAAAAGCCAATCCCAGGGTTATATGATATGCGCTTCTACTTAGCAGCATTCTTGAGGTGGCAAGGCCCCAGGGGTAGAAAGGGTGCAGACGTCTGCAGAGGTCTGGTGAGGGAGAAGGGCCACAGCTCCAAGAGCTGCAGGGGTACTGGGCGTGGTCTTGGAGGGAAGCGCCCGGCCCTGGGCTATGGGGCTGACCCCAAGAACTGCGAGCTGCGGTAAGGCCGTGGAGCCCGAGCGAGTGCCCATCTCCTCGCTGTGGTCCTACGCTGTAGGCATATGGGATGCCACAGCTGGAGGACACCGGGTGAAGAACGTACAAATGGGCCTCTGAGTTTCTCCTCCCAAGTGCACGTGGACTGACAATGATCTCAACAGTAAAGGATTTAAAAAATAATGTAAGTACATAGGAAAAAAAACACCAGGCTATGGCAGGGAACTATGTTTTTTTAAGTATTGCAATACCTGAACATCACCAATTAGTTTCACTTAACCAATGAAGGAAAGATTGTCCAGTGTCCTACCCTGGAGCCAGCACACTACCCAGCCACCTGCTATGTCCTGCTCAATGTCCCAACACCACAGGTTCAGCAAAAGGACTCCAGATAAGAGGCTACGTGTCTAGCGTCGGCCTAGGGTAACCTGGAGCCAGCTGGCCAGAGAGCCTGGGGCAGGTGCTCCCTCCTGAGGCCCCTACAGGGGGCTAGAGCTGCTGGCGCCACCCTCATCCCAGTAGCCCAGATACAACATGAGGGACAGCAAGAGCCTTGCTTTGGCACCTGCTCATCTTCACCATCCCCTGTGTGCCGTGGGCTGGAGCTGCTCTGTGAGGCCTCTCTGCCGTGCCACCCTGCCTTGGAGCCAGCCAACAGCAGACTGAGACCTCTAATCTGTCCTCCTTTCTCCGTGGGTGCTGAGTGTTTTGTCTTAGCCATGAGAAAAGTGGCTAGGGCATGCAAATACGCGTGCGTGTGTGTGGAGAGACAGGGCCACGTGCCGCACTACAGTGCATCCAGCGACCACACACACGACGTTTTTCATGCTGAACCCACAAGATTATAGTGGAGGCTTAGACTTTCTAGCCTGACTATATTTAGTGCCCCCTGCCCCTCACACTTCATTCATCATGGTATTTTTTGCCTGTTTTCTTATAAAAAGTCCTAAAAGTTCTTACTTACTTGAGGCCAGGGACTTTACCTTATACAAGTTTTAACCGTGTTTGCAGGAAGACGCTTGAGATAATGCAGAGGGCAGATTTAAACTCCGATGAAGCCAGCGTAGATGCACACACGGGAGCAGCCGCTCCACCGACCACGAGCCTTTGCGTGGCTAGACGCTGTTCCACGGCTGCCGTTGTTATTTCCTGCTGTTTGCAACACCATGTGAATGGGCACGGAGAAAAGGGCAGGGGAGGTTTTCATTTCCCCTTAATCACTGCACCGTAAAAGAGAAAAGACGCCTGCGTGGGTCAGCGACAAGGCGGCTCTGTCCCAGAGCTGTGGTGCCACGTGGCTCCAGAGCAGCCCTCCCTGATGCCGCCTCTCCCTTCTCTCCCAGGAAAATGCTGATAAAGACATAAAACAAAGCCAAACTACTCCCTAGGCCTGACCGCAGTGTCGGAGCGGAAGAGTCTGGGCACATTCCACATGCAGCGACGCCAACTGTGGGCGGGAGCCCTCCCCAGCTGGACATCCGCTCCAACTCCTGGCCCTGCTGAGCCTGCTCTACCCTCTGGAGACCCCACTCAGGACACAGAGGAGGACTTGGGACACAGCAATCCTGAGCCGGCCAGACTGTCACCCAGGGCTGCAGACTCTTACTGCCTGTGGTTCTGGGGAGTGGAAGTCCCCGTCGGACAGCTGGGCTCCTTCTGAGCTGAGGGCTGCCCTCTCTGGGCTCTCCCTGGTACAGGTGGCTGTCTTCCGTCTGTGCCCTCTTGCCCGCCTTTCCTCTGTGTGGCCCTGCAGCCAGATGCCATGCCTGAGGGTGGCATGACATGGCATGAGGGATGGCTTTAAGGAGCTAGCTGCACCTTGATAACCTGTTTGCACACAAACAGTCCCCAAGAGAGGCCACACTCCACAGTGCTAGGGCTCAGGACTTGACAGCGGGGACAGCTTCCAGCAGTGTCCTGCAAAATGAGACGTTTTTGCCCTGAAAGACACACAGTGCCTAAAGGGTGAGCACTTGATGTCCTGCCCTCCCGGAGGGGCGGGCTACCGGGGCCCCTGGAAGTCCAGACAGCAAGGAGGCTGCTCATGCTCAGCCGGCCCACAGCGTGACTCTGGGTAGGCCCAGCCACAGAGGCCAGATGCACGGGGCGGCCTCGCAACCAGAGAGGTGGCAGCGCAACCACCCTGGCTTCCACGGCGCGGCTGGGAGCTCTGAGAGACGCCAGGCAAGAGCGTGGCTCCAGGGATGCGGCCACACTGAGAAGACAGCTCGGTGTTTAATTAACGACATTTCTACAGAGCTGTTTAATTTGATCCATGAGTCTTGATTTTAGACATTTTTCTTTAGAAAGAAACAAGGGCTGGAGTGAAAATGCTCCATAAAGCTTGCTCTTTCCAGTCAGTTATAATTTTAAAAGATGTAAAGAAACAGCCTCAATGTCCATTTGAAAAGAGCGTAAAATATGTTCTTATGATAGAGTAACTGCATTGGAAATAGAAATAAGAGCTTAAGATAATTTTAATAATAATAATTGTATCATATCACATTGAGTAAAATGTTAAGTGAAACAAGCCGTGAATATATAATGCATAGTGTAATTAACTTTAAGATATCATCATCGAGAACTCCCCGAATCTCGTGAGAATCATCTGCTAATAGGGCAGGGCCCCCGGCTCGTGGGTGATGAGGGCGGAGACGGCTTGGATTTCCGGTGTGCTTCCTGAACTTCGAGGAAAGAGCGTACTTACGGCGACTCACAGGCGAGAGCCGAGCACACCCACGCGCCGCCTCCCTCTCTGTTCCCACGCCTCTTCCCGGTCCACCACCTTGCGTTGCCACCCACCAGGGCCAGAGTGGGGCCAGCGAGCAGGTGCCCGAGCACGAAGGACCACCGGGGCTCTGCTCTGCAGCAGGGTAACTTCTAGAACTCGCTGAGCCGGGATGGGGACACCTAGCCAAGAAGGGAAGGCACCAGGGTCCGGATGGGCTCAGGCTGGAGAAGTTTCTGGAAAGTAGACTGTGTAAGAGCAATGGCGTTGGTGCCGAAGGAAAGCAGAAAGTTGAAGCCGAGCGTCCAGCGAATGGGGGCCAGGTCGCCCTTGTGGTACTTGGAGCCGCGCTGGCCTCTCCAGGAAAGGCACGGAGAGTCCGCGTCCCACCAGGAAAGCCACGGCCTGGTGAAGAGCAAGTAAAGGAGCCCTGGGGGCCAGAACCCTGCGCTGTGAGTGAGCCTGAGGCCCCCAGGGCGGAGGCTCTGCTCTAGCCAGCCCTGGGCGCCAGTGCACGGGTGAAGCCGCAGCCTCGAGACCCAGTCTCCCCCACCTCTGAACTCAAGAGACCAGGGGCATTTTAGATTGGACCGCGGCGCCCACATGATGAGCGCGATCCGCTCTCACCCTAAACACCCTCACCTACAGGAGAGGCCCTGCCTCCTACGGGAAGCCCGGCGCCTGGGCTTCTCTGTGTGCAGCCCTGGCGGATCCCGGACCCCGGGCCACGGCCCTCCGCCCGCCCGCGCGCAGGCCCGGGCAGCTCCTCCTGCTGAGGCCTTCCGTGTCTGCGCGGCCGCTCCTTCCCTAGCCCTGTTCCGCCGCCCTGCGTTGGGTAGGAACTTGAGCTCAGCCTCCCTCGCCCCGTCCTGCAGTCCTGGCGCTCCCCGCCCTGCGTGCCCTGTGCCAACGCAGTCCTGCGCCCAGCACGGCCCAGGGCGCGGCAGGACTTGAAGAACGTGCCTGGAGATGGCCCAGAACTGCGAATTCTCCCCTAAGAAGTGGGCTTGGACGTCAGGGCCGGGCCCTCGGCCCCAGGCCAAGGGGATCCGATGGGAGAGGCCCGGATGGCCACGAGGTGTAGAGGCGTGGCCAAGCCTGGACGTCCAGGAGGAAAGCCCAGCCTCGCGCCCCCCGGAAAGGTAACAGCACCTGGCTCGCCGCAGCTCTCCTCAGTGGGTGCTGTTTCCAGAGGGAAAAGCACATTCTGTGCGTGTGCGTGTGTGTGTGTGTGCGTGTGTGTGTGTGAGCGCACACACGCGCACATGCTCACACCAGCTCAAGATAAAGAAATGTGAGCAGAGAATTTCCCCTGCGCCTTCTTCACAGATACAAAGCACGTGCGACCCCCAAGTGAAGGCTCGCAGCTGCCAGGGTCTCTCGCTTTCCTTCCCTCCTTCCTCCCTCCTCCTCCCTCCTCCCTCCTTTCCCTCCCTCCCTCCTTCCTTTTGTCCTCTCTCCCTTCCTCCTC
>PVJA010040803.1:0-18243 GCA_004027025.1 Myocastor coypus | reverse complement strand
AAAAAAAAAAAAAAAAAAAAAAAAAAAAAAAAAAAAAAAAAAAAAAAAAAAAAAAAAAAAAAAAAAAAAAAAAAAAAAAAAAAAAAAAAAAAAAAAAAAAAAAAAAAAAAAAAAAAAAAAAAAAAAAAAAAAAAAAAAAAAGAAAGCAAAAAGAAAATTGTATGCCCCTTTATGTAAAAATGCTTTGTAGCTGGCCTAAGCAATCCCAGCCTGCATAGGAATACAGCAAAATGATGTATAGGATTGCAAAACTAAGTTTTCTATCCCATGATACAATCAGCATGAGCAAAGACTGAGTAGAGGGAATTATGGAGGGAGAGTGGGTTCTCTCCCACTGGATGCAGATATACATGCACCTACAGCCTCAGCATCTTGGGTGCACTGTGGACTGGAAGAGGATTACGCTTGCCTTATCCTTTCCTGCCTTTCACTTTCCTCGAAGGGAAGGGTCCAGACAAAAGCCATTCATCTGCGACTGAGGAGGATGGCTGGAATGCCAGGCCTGCTGATAATCCATCAAGAAGGCTGGGTCCTGGTTCAAAGATAATGATCAGACGTCCTTTCAGGCATCACTACTGTGGTCTTTAGAAAATGAAAGTGTCAGATAGCTGGCAGGTACTTAAAAAACATTTATAGCTAGGGGAATTATAAACATCATAAAAACCACTGGGTCATGCCTTCCTCAAGCAATCCCCAGCATCATACAAGTACATTAAAGATTCAGCTACAGCATAGGATTTCTTCTTACTGCAGTGCATTGCTAAAGAATGGCCCAGGACAATTCCACGTAAGTGAATCAGAGCAGGCAGTCTCTACGCCAATTATAGAGGTTAAACAAGGAACACTGTTAATAAGAAGGTAACACACATTAGCACATTTCTGTCCCTACCCACTGAAACGTTGTGTGTCCAGCCAGGGCCACTGCTTCTCGCTCTGTCCCTCTTCCTTTTCTCCACAGGATGTTCACAGTGACTAATATTTTATCTCAGAGATATTGTTATAGGAAAGAGATTGCTATATTTATCATTGTCCCAAAATCTGCAGAATTTTTTTTTAAGTCCCAGTTAGATTTCAGCTTAGGAAAATATAACAATTAAAACTCTGGAGTTTGATACGTGTAGTGTCTAGATATAATTTACAAGCAACTACTTTATCTGTACACCACATGTTCTATCAGGCAAGAATATTTTTGGAATTTCATGTATGCTAAAAATTCTGGTAAATATTATATTAAACTAAAGACTAGACTGTACATAATATAGTAGGATTTTTTTCTTTTGATATATATAAATTATCTCTTTTGACAACTGCAAATGATTAAATACTGGTGTAAGCCTCTGGAAGTATTCTTTTTCTCTGAGCCAGTGTCTTCACTTGAGAATTTCCTGTGAAGAGCACAAAGAAGAGATATCTGGTTCCAAGACACTTAGAGCTTCAAGGATAAATCTCAGGGCTATTTGATAGCTAATTTATACGTTTTGGAGGAAGAAAGAATCAAGAAAGAGAAGACAAAAAGAGACCCACAGACAGCCTTCAGAATTTTACAGGGCATTCTACAGGTCTAGCCAGTATCTTTCCAGTCATTTCCCGTTTTCATTAAAATGGTTACAGATGGGTTTCTGCCACTTCTCAATGGAGAACTGAAAGATCCCTTTGCATTTTCCACAGTATCATTAAAAATTAATGTAAACTTCTAGATTTTTCTAATTTTTTTGAAAAATTCAGTTCTAATAAATAATTCACTGCACATAGTTAAGAGGGAATTGCTGCAAAAGAACCTGTGTATCATTATTAATAGCCTCTTAATTAAAACATTGTCTTCGCAAGCATGAAGACATTTAGGGTCTGGGGAGATAGCTCTGAGGCACAAGTGTCTGCCTGGTAAGTGTAAGGTCATGAGTTTGAACCCCAGTCCCGCAAAAACAACAACAAAAAAGACATTTATTATATTCACCAACAATATGACTCAGTGAAGTATCCCATTAATACTGTTAATACTATAAAACTAAGAGGCATTAAACTGGTTAATGTTGTAGGCTTCATAGAAGATGAAGCCCTTACTCAGCATCTACTTTGTGATTTATTGATGGTGTGGCTTTGAACACGCTTATTAGCCTTGCCACAATTTTCTTCATCTTTGAAACTGGCATGGCAATAGGACCGTTGTAAGGGTTTATTGAATAACACAAGCAACTCTTGCTCTGTTATCTCTGCACAGAGTTCCTCATTGATTCACGGCATGCCCACTGGTATTCCCAGTTGCTTTTTCAGATGTTGTTCATACAGTAAGAGATTGTCTCTGTTGCCCATTGTCACACTGGCTGAAAACATTAGTTTTCGTGGCGCTCTCTGGTCATTATTATGAACTTCATAACTCTCCTGGTGCTAATCAATAACAGAGCTGAGGCAGCCCTCTGGGCGGTGTCTCATCCTGAATGCGATGTAGCATCTCAGTGATGTAAGACCAAGTTCAAGGCAGAGCAAAGCGAAAGACACTTCCTCTTACACAGACAAGTGCTGCTTCCCTGCGCAGCTCTCTCACATTTTCATTTCCTGTGTAACCAGTGGAACACAATCATGAAAAACTTAATTAAGATAGCCTTGTCTTAAAAAAAATAAATACAGCATTCAATTTATGACATTCCTTAGAACTAGTCTTTTAGGCAAAAATTCTCATAATACTATTAAATTTCCCATTCAACTTGTAGCCACAGAATAAGGGTTGCTGGCAATAATTGCTTTTTTAAATGATTCACTGCAAATCAGGGTAAACCCTGCTGTAATTACAGTCTTGCAAGAAAAAGTGCCTTATAAAGAGGCTTTGGACCAAGCCAAAATATAATTTTGTGCTTTCTGCCTCTTTCCATAAAAGCTTCTCAAGCTTTTTATTTCTGACACTTATCTAGCGAGTCCATTGAGAGAAAATTATCATTTTCCCTTGAAAAGTTAAGGAAGCAGGAGTTTGGGTAGGAGAGGCACAAAATTGTCCTTGGCATTGGCTTCAAGAGTTCGTGCAACCAACTCTCACCCCTCGCCGCCCTGCCCATCAGCTGCATTGCTCTCTGTCCACGAATCTGCTCTTTTCCTCTTCCTCTGTGCATACAGCAAGTCAATGTCCCCTTGCCCCAGACATGGAACAACTTCAGTGCACAGTGAAGCACTTGGGAGAACCAGGGTTATTTTCCGTAGTTTCTAATACCACCCTGAGGCTGAGTGATGAGTCTCCAGTAGAACACTAACCTTGGCTCTTTCAAGCTACAAAGACTGACACATATCACTAGAAGATCTAACCACTTGTTATATCTTTAAGATTACAATGGCTGCTTTTCTTATACCAATATAATGTCAAAAGTCCCTTTGAAGTACAAACCATACGATTACTTGATCTCTAAGCCTAGTTAGCCTATCCGCATTTGTTAATTAATTTTTCTCAGAATGTTTTTTTCTTTTTTGTATTTAAGGGAAGGTTACTTAGAGTGATCGGAGTCTCACAACTAGATTGGACTTGTAGCAATCTGCCTGTTTACAGCCTCCTAAAATCTGGGATGACAGGTGTGTGCCTCCACACCCAGTCTCAGCGTGCCCCAGGGACCAGGCTGGCACGGCAGGCCCAGGGATGGAATCTCTGGCCCCCGTGCCTGCTTGTAGGTGCTTTAATCCACTGAGCTATTTGGTCAGCCCAGAACTTTTTCTTTTATACTTTTTTAAAAGTTTTAAATTTTGCATGCCTGTAATCCCAGCACTTGGGAGGCTGAAGCAGGAGGATTGGTGCAAGTTCGAGACCAGCCTGGGCTACAAAAGTGAGCTCAAGGCCAGCCTGAACTGCATAGCAAGACCCTGTCTCAAAAAGACAATAAATAAATAAATAAATAAATAAATAAGCTTTAAATTTTTTCTGACTGCACGTGTCAGTATAAAATGATCACCCTCCTCACTGGGATTGTACGTGGGAGGATTGTTTTTAACAACACACTGGGCCCAATGAAACAGTTTTCAAACAACACTTGACTGCCAGAACTGAGACAGATGGACAACAGAACCACCAGGACCTGAGGGAAGCACTCCTAAGGAAATGTGCCAACATTCTCCTCACTTAAAACCACACATCAAGGCCCCTGCTTGTCCCTCTGACATTGTATTCCTCTCTTGAAATCCTCAGTGCATTGGTATAGCCTTAGGGTCTCTGTACAGTATTCTCTGACTCTTGGAAAATTTCTCACACTCTGTGGCACCAGTCTCACATGCACCAGGCCTCACAGGACAGGTACCTCACCCAGCTCTGTAAGTTTTTAGTGTAATGTGCCAGTTCTGAAGTTCAGAGAACAAATCTAATTAGCCCAAGATGAGCCAGAGACCACTTGCGTCGCTCAGGGCTGGCCTGAAGAAAATCTCATGGAGAACAAACATTTTACCCCCTGAGTGAGGAGAAAAATGCACCCATTGCAAGGGATTCATGGGGTGAAATGATTCCCCAAAAGCTCTTTTGCACCAGTGTTATCCCTAGTTAACTGAAGGAGACACGGAAACAGAAAACTGGAGTAGAGTAAGTTACTTAGATGGTGAGTATATAGATTTGAGTTCACATTGGTCTGACTATTCCCATCCATAGTTGGGGAGATAGCTCAGTGGTCTAAGCATCTGCCTGGCAAGCACAAGGAGCCAGGATCCATCACCAGCATGGCGTGCTCTACCAGGCCCATGTTGAACAAGCCAGAAAAACTACCCAGGTGGCACAAACCTGTAATCCCAGCACTGGGGAGGCTGAGACAGGAGGGTCACTATCAGTCCAAGCTGCATAGTGAGACCCTGTACCAAATAAATGCATAAACAAATAATTTTTTTTTAAAGCCCATCTGAAAAGCAAAGAAAGAAAGAAAGAGAAGACTGAGAATTTAATGGCTTCACTGGTTAATTTTGCCAAACATATGCAGAAGATTTATTCATATCATTCTCAAACTCTTCCAAAAATTTGTAGAGGAGAGAACATTTCCACACTCATTTTACAAAACCAGAACTACCCAGATACAAAAGTCAAAGGTACTATAAGAAAAGAGCATTACAGACCAACGCCATTCTTTTTTTTAATTTTTTTTCTTTTCTGTATATTAGGGAAGGGTCTAGAGTATCTATAGGGTCTCACGATGAGATGGAACTCATAGTGATCTGCCCATTTACAGCCTCCCAAGATCTGGAATTACAGGAGCACACCACCATGCCTAGTGTCAATTGCCATCTCGGCATGCCCAGGGACAGGGCAGGCATGGCAGGTCTGGGAATTGCACCCACAGCCCCTGCTCCTGTTTGCGGGCTCTTTAATTCACTGAGCTATTTGGCCGGCCTTAGACCAATATTCTTTTTTTTTGTTTTTTTTTTGTTTGTTTGTTTTGGTTTTTTTGTCCTTTTGCGACAGGGTCTCGCTATGCAGGTCAGGCTGGCGTTGAGCTCATTTCTGTAGCCCAGGCTGGTCTCGAACTCACACTGATCCTCCTGCCTCAGCCTCCCAAGTGCTGGAATTAGAGGCATGTGCCACCACGCCCGGGCGTTTCTTTCCCTTTTTTTTTTTTTTTTTTCTTTTGTCTTTTAGACCAATATTCTTGATTAACGTAGATGCATAAATCCCCAACAAAATTGCCAAAGTGAATGCAATAAAATATTAAAAGGAACATGATCAAGAGGATTTCATCCTTCTAGTATGAGAATGTTTTATATATAACTGCAATAGAGGATAAAATCATTCCACTAGAAGCAGAAAAGGCACTTGAAAAACTTCAAACCCTATTCATAATAAAAAGGAAAACCTCTTGAGATGCCAAGCATACAAGGAATAAATGTGAATATAGTTAAGACCAAGTATGCCAAATCCATGTGTAACTGCACTTTTAACAGTGTAGAGGTAAAAGGTTGCTTTGTTTTGTTTTGATTTGTGCAAGACTGGAAACAAGTCAAGGTTACCACCCTGGCTGCTTCTGCTCAGCATGGCGTTGGAGTTCCTGACCGGAGCAATTAGTCAGGAAAAAAGAAAGAAAGCCTTGCAAACCAGAGAGAGGAGTTTCAATCATCTGTGTGTGAATGACCCTAAAACCTTTACCTCAAAGCTGCTAAGATTAGTAAATGAATTTAATTAAATTACCATATAAATTAATCAACTTATAAAAATTAATAGCATTTCCATATGCTAAGAACAAACTAAAAGTTCTAAGTATCTCAAAACTATAATTACAGTAAACAAAATCTAGGGACAATTTTAAGCAAGGAAGTAAAAGATAGGTGGACTCAAAATTGCAAAACACTGATAAAGGAGCCTGAGGGATAGCTCAGGAGTCTAAAGCAGCTGCTTGGGCAAGTTTAGGCAAGCACAGGAACTGTGGTTTGATCCTAGTACAGCAGGCTGAGTCAGCCCTGCCCCCAGGGTGGGCTGAAGCCACACATGCACACGCGTGCGCACACACACACACACACAGAATGCTGATTAAAAAATGAGGATGACACAATTAAATAAAATATATTCAATATTTGTGATCAAAAGGATTAATATTTTCAGGGTTAATATTATCTAAAATGATATATAGATTCACTACAACCCCTGTTAAAATTCCAGTGCTATTTTTTACAGAAATAGAAAACATAATCTAACAATTCATAACAATACAATAGATAGCAAATAATCAAAACAATCATTATCAAAAATCAACCTAGAAGTACCAGACTATCTAATTTAAAATTATATGATATACAGTAAACAATGGAACATTATATTGGAAGGCAGCTATGCTCACCATTATACCACCAATGCAGGCTATATTGGAATAAGACATAAACCAACAAAATGTAATAGGGAGACCAGAAATAAACTCACACAATCATAATCAACAAATATTTGCTGAACTCACCAAAAATATACCATAGGGAAAGAACATTTTCTGTAATAAATTATGTGGTAAAAACTGCATATTCAGGAGCTGGGGAGATGGCTCCGAGGCACAAGTGCCTGCTGGGCAAGTGCAAGGTCGTGAGTTTGAACCCCAGTCCCACCAAAAAAAAAAAAAGATTACTTTAAAAAAAAAACAACAACTGCATATTCACATTCAAAAAACTAAATTGTATCCTTATTTTATACCAGCTGCACAAATCAACCCAAAATGGATTAAAACATTAGACCTAAATAAAACTATAAAATGCTTAGAAGAAACATATGCTTCATTGCAATTGCCTTGACAGTTATTTTATGTGAAGCCAATAGCACAAGCAATGAAAGAAAAAAATTAGAGAACATCAAAGGTTCTGTACCATAATAAAAAAATTAAAAAGAGTGAACAGTTGCAAAATGTACCATAAGAGATTAATATTCCAAATACATAAGGAACTCATATAATCCATTGGCAATAAAGTAGTCCATTTTTTAAAGGAGGACAGAGACTGAAGGTTTAACTTGCTGCATATTTGAATAGCAAGTACAAGGGCTTGTGGAAGAAGGAGGAGGGAAGAAAGAAAGAAAGAAAGAAAGAAAGAAAGAAAGAAAGAAAGAAAGAAAGAAAAATGTGGCTGGGGAAGGGCAGGGAAGAGGAGTGGAGGGGTACACAGGGAGACACTGACCAGGCTTTTCTCCAAAGCAACATACAAATGGCTACTGGATAGATAAATGAAAGTCCAATATTGAGTCATCATGGAATATACATTGGAACCACGAAGAAATATCTGAGATAGGTGTTAAAATGTTCTTTATCAAAAAGTTGATAGTCAGGAAGTGCTGGCAGTGATAAGGAGAAACAGGATCATAAACTGACAGCATGGAAAATCTTCAGGAAATTACAACAAAACTGCCAGGTCATCCTGTAATCTCACTTTGAGACATGTACAAGAAGGAAAAGGAATGTCTTTGCAAAAAAAAAAAAAAATAGTTACTTGCCTTCCCGTGTCATTACAGCATTATTTACCACACCAAGATATGGAAACAACCTAAGCATCTATGAACAGAAGAATGGTTGAGAACACGTGCTACAGATGCTTGGGTATGATGGACGGAAGGATGCCAGCCTTGAAAACAGGAGATTTTGCCTCTGTGACAATCTGAGTGAACCTGAAGGATGTTATGTTGAATGAAGTAAATTTGACAATGAAAGAAAAATGCTGCACACGCGACCTTATACATGGAACCGGAATAGTGAAAATCATAGAAGCAGAGAGTAATAGAATGGCAGCTGCTAAGACCGGAGCGCTAGGGAACTGGAAGATGTGCATCAAGGGTACAAACTCACACAGACTGCACGAGTTCTGGACAGCTAACGTAAACACGGTCACCATAGTTACTCATAATGTGTTGGAAATGTGAATCATTCCAGGAAAGTGGGTCTGAAATACTCCCACCACACAATGACGAGGCAGTATGTGAAGCAATGGATATCCTCAAGCTTGATTACACTAACGGTGATAATTACTTCACAATGGGTGGATGGATCAAAGCATGACTTACCCCACTTGTATATACATAGATTTTGTCAATCATGCCTCAGTAAAATGCTCAGGAAACACTTTTGCGTTGGGAGGATAAACGGCATACGTTAGTGGAACATTTAAGATGATGGTTTGGATGTATTTCTTCTCCTTACGTTATGCAGAAATTAATTAAATTAAGTTAAACTTTATACATATGTAAGTAACATCCAGATGGACCTTGAGGCTTCGACTTAGTCCATACATCAAATGGTGACACACATTGTAGGGACAGGTGGCAGTTTCTCAATATGGAGAGCTTGAAAAATGTACTCCCTAAGGTGTCTGTAGACAGATTGTCCCAGTATGCTGCAGTTGAGGCATTCCCTAGTAAAGATTCAACCACTGTCTCACAGTTTTACCATTTTACCACAATACAGATAATGGTTTGTTACTATTCCTTCAAAGACAAGACAAGAAACAGAAAGCCATAGCTTGAGCATCATGGTTACAATTAGAAAGAGAGGGGACTGAGGAGAAAAATGGTATATTTATTGAGACCTGTATTTATTTCTGTATTTACTTAGGTATTGTATTTGGCACAGGGTCCTGATATGCAGCCTGGACTCATAGTGATCATCCTGTTTTCAGCCTCCCCAGTGCTGGGATTACAGGCATGAGCCACCACGCCGAGTCTTAGTAGTCGCTCACCATGTCCGGGGTTGGGGCCAGCACGGCATGTGGGGTCAGGGATGAGACCCCAGTCCCTGAGCTTGCCTAAATCAGTGCTTAGTCTGCTGAGCTAAGTCACTGGCCCTTGAGTCACGGCTTTAAGAGTCACTATTCTTAGTGACAAATCTTGCTTCAAGTGTATAGTGAATCTTGTGATATTAGCTAATGAGATAAAAGGACAGCGCAATTAGAAAGACATTTAACTTCTAGGTGTGCAGAACATTGCTAATAATAACATGCTTCAGTGAAGAAAAAGGTTGCCTGTTCTAGGAAAAATAAAAAGAAATGGCATAGTATTAAATACATGATCGATTTAATCTTTGCAGCACCTTTTTCATTTACATTTCTGGATATTATGATACATGAAATTGAACTACTCCTTACAAAACTCTGCCCGTTTTCATAGGTCGAAAAGCTGACTATTGACAGTTGAATACTTTCTACTTATATATAAAAGCTGAATAAAAGAAATAACTGTTCACCTATTTTTGGAATCTAGAAGATTTTGAAAGATGGATTAAGTGGTTAACAAAGCATTGTATCAGATTAAATCTATAGTAACTGACACTGCGTGGTGGGTGGCATCTCAAGGAATGAGGAAGCTCGGGAGCAGTGGAGAACGTCCGAGCCTGGGTCTGGGAGCGGTACCAGACAACTATTCTGAGAGAACCGCACATGTCAAGATGGGAGGAAGGCCTCAGAGTTCATATTCATGCAGAGGAAGGGAATGAATGCCCTTTGGCTGAAATGTAGAAGAGCATTCCCCTTCCTTGTTGGCACCAGGAACCAGCTCTATGGAAGAATTTTTTCCCACATTGTTGACTATAATGAAGTAACACAACTCGCCACATTGAGAATGAGTAGGAGTCTTGTGCTCCACTGGGTTTTCCTGAAAGTACAGGGTCCCATAGGGGGACGAAGGAGACACTTCATAGCGGGGCTTAATCTCCTGGGAGAATCTAATATCACCCTTGATCTGACAGGAGGCAGTGCTCAGGGAGCAACAGGGCATGGCGGTAACAATACCGCGAATGCGATGAAACATCACTGATCCAGCGGCCGGCAGGATAAGGCAAGTACTAAAGGAACAACTTGACGGTCCCGCCCAAGACTTCGACAAGCACATCCTCTATACTATGTACCCTCGGTATATGGTTTTGTCATTGATGGAGAACTAAAGTTTAGAATTTATCCTATAGATATCATTACCTGCATTTCAGAACACAGGATGAAACAACATTCTTTTTTTTAAGAGTATAAATTAGAATTAAAATAGGAAAAACCCACAAGTGATACAGAATTTCACTTAACGAAATAATATGAATTTCACAGCATTTGCTGTAATACGCAATATTGAGCATCTAAACAACAATACTCTCCTCTCAACCATCCACACATATACATGCACACAGATCAGTAGCAGTGTGGCATTTCACATTTACCTCTAAAAACTGGCAAGTCTACAATTGTCAGGCCAACTAATTTTGCCTACTTATGTAGTATAGAATCAGTAAATATGATTACACAGAGCTTGCCCATAATGTAACACATTTAGTTCAAAAGGCTATCCTTTTGTTTCATTTATTATTGTTATTATCATTATCATTATTATTATGTATCTAGGACAGGGTCTACAGTATCTCACCATGTAGATCAGACTCATAGTGGTTCTCCTGTTTTCAGCCTCCCAAAGTGCTGGGATTACAGGCAGGCACCACCATGCCCAGTCTCAATTGGCATTTCAGTGCATCCCATGGGCAGGGCCCACAAGGCACCCCAAGAATTGAATCCCAGCCACTGCATTCCACCTAAGCAGGCTCTTTAGTTTGATGACGCCAGCCCAAAGTTGAGGATTTTTTTTTTTTTTTTTTTTGGCTGGCTCAGGTTGCCTTAAGGGAGGGCCTGGTGCAGCATATGGAGCTGGGGATCAAACTGTGGTCCCCTGAGACTGAGTTTGCCCAAATAAGTGCTTTAAACAACTAAGCTACCCTAAAAACCCTCACACCTTTTATTCCTAGTTATTTTTCCTTAATACTTTTGTGCATCTAGAGAACTTTATGATTTCCAACTAGAAAGCCTAGTTAAATAACTTCTGTGCTTTTCAAAATTCCTTATGAAACACATCGATAAATTATTGAGTGATCTAGCCCAGTTTCCTCCTGTTATTCTTCCTTGAAGTAAGTCCAAATGTTTTAACAATATTCTTTTCATCAGGAACCACTAAGCTTCTAGTTTCACCTAACAGCACAACTCATCAGAACACAGAGGAACTAAGAACCCTCTCAGAGCTCCCAGCCGCCTCCGCCCCTCGCCTTGAGGGCCTACCCACTGCCCTCCTGTGGGTACCATGGTTTCTGAGGCGTGCTCATACAAAAAACATGGTCGTTCGTCCACCAGCATCTACAGAGGTCAGCTTGCACAGTGAACCTCAGAAAAGAAACCAGAATAAAAACCTGTCATATTACTATTTTCAAATTGCTTGTATCTTATAGTCCCTCCTGCAACCTCCTCATGGTCTGTCTGTGAGGGAAGTATTATGATGGTTCTTCTCATGTCAGTTGTATGAGTAGAAGCCCTGAAGGGCTGGACAAGCCAAGGGTACTTTCGTTTTCCTTTCGCATGCCAAGAATCTTAAACAAAACCATGCTCCATGAAATTAGCCGAGCGGGAACTTGCACCCACACTGACAGTTTACTCCTTTGCACAGCCGTCCAGGTAAGGCTTCTCCTGCAGAAAAGATCTACAAGTTTTGAAGTGAGAAAAGTAAACATAATGTCAAAATGGGTCCCAATGAAATAGCTGAAATTACGTGATCTATCTTGTCAGCTTTCAGAGTGTTCTGCTGCAAAACAAGGGATCTTAAAGTCCCAGTGGATTAAATAAACAAAGGCTCTGTTTGCGTTCACATCCATGTGAGTAGGGGCGGGGGCAGTCCACATCCATTCCATTTCAGAAGCCAGGCTGGATGAACAGCTTCCGTCTCAGATACAGAAGGCTGGAGCCGGAACAAGACAGTGTCCTAGGATCACACGATGGCCCTTGAAGGTCAGCCTTGGGTATTGGACGCGGTGCAGCAGACTCCGGCTCTCCCTCCACTGACAAACATGAGTGTCGCCGAAGCAGCTAAGGTCAAGGGGAGAAAAAATTGCTTTCCATTGAGAGGATTCCAGAAGAGGTTTTGCAAATAGGGCCCTCTTAGAATGGGATGGAAAATAAATAATTAACATGAAGCTATATGTATTTTTGCTATATAATAGTAGTACATAGAAAATATACAAAAAGTAGAAATAGGAAATGCATATAAAATTTTAAATAATAGTATTTAAGCTTTAGAAGTGAGTTAGGTCATTAATGTCTTGAAATATTCATAACAGATAGCTTTTCACAATACCTTCGTCTTTGTTGTTGCCGCTGTGCGTGTGCGGTGCTGGGGATAAGACTCAGGACCTTACCCTCGCCACAGGCAGGTGCTCATGCCACTGAGCCATCTCCACGCCCAATAACTTCCTTTCTTGTCTACTAAACCGCAGCTCCAAGAGGGGTGCCCTTCATCCCTTTTGCTCACCAATGTACTTTATTTACTTTGAACTAGAAACTGGAGAAGTGGCGGTTCTTAAATTAGTAAATAAATGTGCTTTGCTAATGTCCCAGACCAGTCCCTGTTAGACGGTATGCCGTTTGGCTAGCTGGTTTATTCTCATCGTCTGAAAATAAAACGTCTCCCCCAAATCTCCTGTGTCAAAGGTTTGGTCCCCAGCTGGTGGGGCTGGTGGAAGGAGGGCGGTGGGGCCTTCCTGAGGGCATAGCTCAGGGCGGTGCGCTGTGGCAGGCTCGCTGGGACCCTGGACCCTCCTCTTTCTTTGCTTCCCGGGTGCCAGCGTGCGGGAGGCGTTTCCCTGCGTGTGATTCTGCCGTGTGTTCCTTCTCCCTCGCTTCAGGGCCACAAGCCACCATGGACAGAAACCTCTGAAATGTTGAGCCAAAATAACATTTCCTCCTCTTAAGTTGTTTAGCTCAGATATTTTGTCACTGAGACGCAAAGCTAAAACAATTATATTTGGAAATATCCCGTGATGACTCACGGGACTAAAGTGCCTGCTTAGGCAAGCGCAGGGCACTGGGATGGATCTCCATGCCGTGCTGGCCCCGCCCCTGGGGCGTGCTCAGAGGGCGCCGAGACTGGGCGTGGTGCTCAGAGGGCAGCTGAGACTGGGCGTGTCGCCTCGAGCCTGTAACCCCAGCGCATGGGAGGCTGAAAGTGGGATAATCACTATGAGTCTGATCTGTGCAGTGACAGCCTGTAGACCCTGTACTAAATACATTAAGAAAAGAGAAATATCTATTAACTGATGTGTTTGTTGTGTGCACTGTCAGAATAGACTAATTGCACAGAAGCTCCTCATCAAAAGTTTGCTGCAAGAAAAAAATGAGGAAACAACTGCATACAATATTTTGATTAATGATCTATTTTTGCATTATTTATTATAATTAGCTATATATAAATAATGCATATATAACATTTAATTAATTTTTACTACTTTGATTTTTACTTGACTCTTGTTTCTGTGGCTTTTTTTCATTCTTTTGATTGAAATAATATTGTATTAGTTTTTACTATTTCTACTACTTTCCAATCTCTATAATTTTTCCCTAATTTTAAATATTCTTCTAGTTTTTCTTCTTGTTTTTAAGTATTTGTCTATAAAATGAGTTAACAAAAATATACATCGAACTACGTTATTTATCTATGTATTTATTTGGTATCAGGTTTCATTCTGCAGCTCGGACTTGTAAAGATGCTCCTGTCTCAGACTCCCCAGGGCTGGGATTGTAGGTGTGAACCGCCGTGCCTGGTTTCAGTGGCCAGCTCGGCATGGGGCTGGCACAGCATGCAGTACCAAGGACTGAACTTGAGTCCTTGCACTTGCCAGGCAGGTGCTCAGAGCACTGAGCGATCTCCCCAGCCCCATATCTTTCTTAATCTTTCACAATACAAAAAACAAATTCGTCTCATTTTGTATAATTCTCGGGATTTGTTTGACTCGTCATGCCACTTTGGTTTTTTAGCCGACATCACTCCCATTGCTGTCGCATATAATCGACGTCGGCGCAGATGTCCTCTCACCTTAAAGGGCCTCTCACACCATTCATGCTTTCTTCTGAGGGCTTCTTCGTCCTTCGTTATAAGCTGCACAGTTCTTAGTGATGGGTTTTTGTTCACTTTCAATGCTGTCATTTCTCCCTCACTCTGGGATAATCATGTTGGGTAGAAAGTAGTACCGCAGTAGTTGTTTTCTCTCTGCTTTGGAGAATTTGCCCTCCACCTTTTTCTTCCACACAGAACAGTGGGGCTGAGCTGCCGTGCGTTTTTAGCAAGCCAGTATTCCTCTCGGGCTACCTTTAGAACTTTCATCTTTATCTTTGATGTACAGTAGTTTAGCTACAAAGCATCCAAGCTTGGGCTTCTTTTGCGTCAGGATGGCTACCTAAATCTGACAATTTGGGAATTTCATCAGCAATTCTTTTTGAAGCATATTTTCTCTCTATGTCCTCTACTATCTTTTGTTCTCTGGAACAATCAGATAAGATTGAATGTTCCCAATCTACTCCATTTCTTCCTAATTCTCCTTCATGCTCTAAATCTATCCAACCATTCTATTCTCTTACGTTTTTCCTACCCGTTGCTTACACAGATACCTCCGTCCGCCTAACTACTGACCTTCCTATTGCTCGAATCACCGTTACTTAATTTCAATGACCACATCTTGTGTGTTCTTTTAAAATTTTTGTAGCGATCCAGTGTATTTTCTTTAAATCCTATTGGCAATGTTATTCCTTTCTCATATCTCTCAGTTTTTTTTTTTTTTTTTTAAGTTGCAATTCTTTTGTTGACATTCTGTTTATTTATTTATTTTTATGGGCGGCTCAGCCTGCCCTGAGGGCAGGGCTGGCACAGCATATGGTGCTGGGGATCGAACCGAACCGTGCTCCCTGCAGCCGCCCAAGCTTTCCTATGCAGGCGCTTTAGACCACTGAGCCATTTTTTCTTCTTCCTTGTATGATGTCTGCAGCTCTATGGTGTTCGCCTGAGTCATGCTTTCTTTGATGACTCACTCAGGGAGGGGTGGGAGTGGCCAGAATGTCCTCTCTGTTCTGCAGTACCTGACTGTGAGCTCATCTCTAGATGACTTTTGGTTAAAAGTCACTGGTGGTCCAGATTGCAGATGCCACTCTCTGAAGGAATTAGAGACCCAAGACTACCGTCAGTCTCACAGGACTTTACTTTATAGCTTCCCTGCTGATCTCCACACTGTGCAAATGGACTAAAGCCAAGGTCAAATTTAAATACAAAACAGAAGTGAATCAGGCCCTTAGGGAGCTTTCCCTTTGGCACAGAGAGACCAGCTTTCTTAATGTTTTCTTTGTCGGCAAACAGGACATCTCTGCAAGCCCTTGGGGGAGTGTCATGGCTCTGTTGGAGAGGACTCAGCTCCAGTTTCCAACGTCTGCTTGTTGCCCAGGCTCCGATTCTGCCACCAGTCTGTGCTAATAGGATCTCTGCGGCAGATGTGCCGCTTTGGGCCTCCGTCTCGTGCTCCTGGACAAGCTTCTGACACTATAGTTTTATTTCTCTGATTTCCATCAGGAGTAAGGACAGAGCAGACTTTTCTGGGGATTTGTTGTTTTCAATGTTATTTTCTCTGGGTTCTTGCGTCTGTTCCATCATCCACCGAGCTTAAACGGAAGCCATGCACTTTGTATTTGGTTTCTTTCTTTTTTTTCATTCATTTATAGGCTGTGGTCTAGGGGAAGGAAAAGAAAGGTAGCTGATACCCTTGTCATCCTTTTTTTTTTTTGTTTTTTGTTTTTTGTTTTTTGTTTTTTTTTTTGTTTTTTCACTCATTTTTTTTTTTTTTTATGGCCGGCTCAGCCCGCCCCAAGGGCAGGACTGGCGCAGCATGTGGTGCCGGGGATCGAACCGGGGTCCCTGAAGCCGCCCAAGCTTTCCCAAGCAAGTGCTTTAGACCACTGAGCCATCCCGCCAGGCCCTACCCTTGTCATCCTTTAACAGCTCTGAAGAGTAAGCATGAGTTTTTAAGCCTCAATCTTCTCTTCCTCCCATTTTACTATTACTTAAAAATGGCAGTGAGCAGCGTAAAGATTGATACATGGATAATGTCAATCACGCAGCCCCTAGGTGCAGCCTGAGCCATTCAAGGGCTTGAGTCTGCCACCAAGCATCTGTGTTCTTCCATTTTATAAGATAATAGTTATGTAACATCCAGAGGGAGGAGCACGTCTAATGCGAAGATAGTCTAGTTAGTTTTCTTTTTCTTTGGAATTTACTTACTGGTGATGTCTTAAAAGATAAAGAACGTGCTGTGTCATGACTGCAAAAATGAACAAGACATCCCTGTCCTGGGAAGTGGTCGCCACTAGTGACAGAGACAGGCACACAGAACCCAGCTCCACACAAAGAGAACATCAGGAGATGCAGAGTTTCCTGCAGCACGCAGAAGTTTTCAGAGGAGGTGAACCCTGAAATAAATCCTTAAAAATTACTGAGGGTCCATTCTTTTGTGTAGCATTTGTATTTTTTGTTATTAATGATATGTGCAGGGAAATGTCTCAGGTCCTTGCCACACACCTGTTAATGAAAAAGGTGTGGCCTGAGCATCAGAGGCAGGTATGCTGAATGGCAGAGGGCACACAAGCAGAGTGTGTCTCAGGCAAGAATATGAGGTCTTGCCGGGCGTGGTGGCACACGCCTGTAATCCCAGCACTCGGGAGGCTGAGGCAGGAGGATCAGTACGAGTTCGAGACCAGCCTGGGCTACAAAACTGAGCTCAAGGCCAGCCTGAACTGCATAGTGAGACCCTGTCTCAAAAAGGCAAAAAAAAAAAAAAAAAAAAAAAAAAAAAAAAGAATATGAGGTCTCAGGGCTGCGTCTGCTCAGCTTCATCCTTTCAGGGCCATGTTTTCTCTTCATAGACAAATATCCTCCTATCTCTAGATCCTGCCAACTTCAAATTGGTGTGGAGAAGCCATCTGATTAGAGGGACAGGACCTCAGTAGCCACTGTGCCAAAGGCCAGGGGCAAGGCCAGCTGTCTAGATGGCATCCTTTTCAGTTACTGTTCATCACATCTGCTGCAGGTTTATTTGCTCTGTGGCTTTGCCTGTTTGCACAACTGAAAATATTACCACTGATTTCATTGGACTCTCTAACTTTTTACTGTCTCATTAAGTATAGAGATATAGTGGAGATAGGACCTTGAGGCCCAGAAATGAGACACCCAACACAGCCAGAGGGGTCATACATATTTTGTAATGATTATCTTGGGGTTCACACAATGACATTTCCGTGTTCTCCATTAAAAGACTCTCAAGGGACTCTGGTCAGAGTAGACCTGTGGTATGGACACGAATGGATGCATGGATAATGAACAAAATAAGAAATTACATCTTACTTTTTATTCGGGTTGGTCGTTCAACTGGATTCATATTTCCTTAAAGATTATTCAGTAAAGCAGATAATAAACTTAATACAAGCCTAGAACTCTTTTGAAAAACTATATGAGGCAACATTGAGTGTCCATGCTGTGGTCACGTGTTTCCAGACTTGGCACAAAAGTGCAGTTCACAGAGGCACTTACCAAAGCATTGCATCTCATCCGAGGTAAACATTTGGCTCCACAAATCATTCCAATAAGTGAGTGAAGAGATGTGGTGTGCACTGGGAGAAAATGGTTGCAAATGTGTGAGCCTTACAGCCCACAAAGGAGTAGTTTTTGTACTTGGTAAAATTCTCCTATAATTCAAGAATTTTAAAGGACACAATTAAAAAATCAGAAAATAGGCAAGAGACATGAGCATCCATTTCACTGAAGAGGAGCTAAAGATGGTAAATAAGTACCAGAAGAAGCCGGGCGTGGTGGCGCACACGTGTAATCCCAGCACTTGGGAGGCTGAGGCAGGAGGATCGCTGCGAGTTCAAGACCAGCCTGGGCTACAAAAGGGAGCTCAAGGCCACCCTGAACTGCATAGTGAGACCCTGCCTCAAAAAAAAAAAAAAAAAGAA
>PVJA010040802.1:0-18281 GCA_004027025.1 Myocastor coypus | reverse complement strand
TTTTTTTTTTTTTTTTTTTTTTTTTTTTTTTTTTTTTTTTTTTTTTTTTTTTTTTTTTTTTTTTTTTTGATTTTTGAGACAGGGTCTCACTGTGCAGTTCAGGCTGGCTTTGAGCTCACTTTTGTAGCCCAGGCTGGTCTCGAACTCACAACGATCCTCCTGCCTCAGCCTCCCAAGTGCTGGGATTACAGGCGTGAGCCACCACGCCCGGCAAGACTTTGAACATGAGTGAGTGTTGCACTTTGTCAAAGTCCTTTTCGGCATCAATTGAGACGATCATGTGATTTTTAGTCTTGGCTCTGTTGATATTGTGTATTGCATTTATAGATTTGCATATATTGAACAATCCTTGCATCCCTGAATGAATCCTACCTGGTCGTGATGTTGTTTATTTATTGTTTTTTATTTTTATTTATTTTTGTCTTTTTGAGACAGAGTCTCACTATGCAGTTCAGGCTGGCCTTGAGCTAAGTTTTATAGTCAAGGCTGCTCTCGAACTCACACTGATCCTCCTGCCTCAGCCTCCCAAGTGCTGGGATTACAGGCATGTGCCACCATGCCCAGTTTGTTATTGGGTTGTTTTTTTTTTAAGAATTTTTTTTCTTGTTTCAGAACGTTTGTTTGTTTGTTCATTTTTACAGCCTGCTCAGCCTGCCCTGAGGGCAGGGCTGGCACAGCATGTGGTGCCGGGATCGAACCGCAGTCCCTGAAGCTTCCCAAGCTTTCCTAAGCAGGCGCTTTAGACCACTGAGCCATCCTGCTGGGCCCTGTTATTGTTTTTTAGTGGAGCAAAATTATGTTTGCTAGGAAAGTGCCGACACCACATTCTTCGAAACTACTGGGATTTTATTTGCCTCAAGCTTATAACTTGCAACCAAAGACACTGTGCAAAGAGAGCAAAGATTAAGCACACTTTAGGGAGATGAAGACAATTTACATTAGTGACACAGGAAATCAGGTGGACAAAGAAATCATCCAGTACACTATATAGATCACAATATTTCAATAGCATTTTCAACAAAATTTTTTAAAACTAAGAGCAAAAATAATTAAGCAATGTTTACAGTAGATATATATCTTACACAATTTTAAAAGCATCTTTCAGATCATAGAGTATGAAGTAGAAAAATGTATATGTAGATGAAATCTAACTACTGTACATTTACCACCTATTAAAGTTGCTTATATGTAAAAAGATTACCAAACAAATATAAATCTTGAAAATTGCCTGATGAAAAATGCAATAACCAGTGGTTTTTAATGGCTTCTCCTGGTCACCAGTACTACAAAAGACAAAAATTTCATCAAACAGGTGATAAAAACAGGCACAAATCTTTACCAAATTAGGCCCACACATAGAAATATACTATCCACCCACATTTTCCATCAAAAGCTTTTGTTTGTTTTAATCTTTGAATCTTTGAGGCCCGTTTGGTCACAGTATGCTACAAACTTGTGTATTTTACATCATGATATCATATGTTTGTCTGGCACTATTCTAAAGCTGGTTGATAGGATCAGGTGGAGGGCCCAGAAAGAACCCAGTGCCCACAGGTCACTCGAAGCCACTGGGTAGAAGTGTGTAGGGGGGTGAAGAGTACTCAGTTCCATGGGGATCACGCCTCACCATGCCTCATCAGTCCCACTGCTTCTGACTAGTCATTTTCATCCTGTTCTTCATCACTGCCAAAGTTGCTCACTCCAGCTTTGTTCTTCCTTGGTTTGGCCTTTTCTTGCCTTTTCCTTTGTCCTGGCCTTTCTCATCTCTCTTATTAAGCTTGATTTTCACCTTAGCAGATTTTGCCTCAGACTCAGACTCCTCTTCATCATCCTCTTCCTCTTCCTCATTGCTTTCCTCCTCACTTTCTTCCTCTTTGATGATTTTCTGCCACATACTCTTAAACACTGACTGTAAGACGATGGAGTCTGTAGATCTGGGATCCCTCCAAGCTGAACATCTGAGCATCGTGATGTGGAAGTATGACATCTTTCTCCAGGTCACCCAGGCTCCAGTACTTATGATTACGAATTCTTTTATTTATTTATTTATTCATTTATTTATTTATGAAATCCACTGGCTTCCTAATTAATTCATAGTATTCTGGTAACTCTTTCCTGGAAGGTAACTGAATGAAGACTTCACTGAGCTGCCGCCCTGAAGTATCTCTGTAGTTGATCACAATATCAATTACAGCGTTCATCTGTCTTGTCAGTTTGGGGGGATTTGGTGACAGCTTCTCAGTGGGAGGGTGACCTCACCTCTTCTTAGCTTTTCTACATCTTCCTTCATATGTTTTTTGTCCACATTTCTTGGACTTTTCTTTTCTTAGGCCATACTTCCTCTTCCATTTCTTCCAAATTACTGTCTTCAGTGGCCCCACACTTCGCCTCTAACATAGCTCATGAACAACCCCAGGCCTCCTGGCTCAGACCAAATCTCACCCACATTGCCAAGACTCCCATATTTTTGGACTAATGAGTGGGGACTGAGATTGGCTAGTGTTGCATGTGAGCTAGCAATGGCAAGCAGCAGAGGCAGAGGGTGGCTTGGAGAGGGAGCTCGACACTAGGGCAGGAGGTGCTCCGGGAGCAACACTACTCGCCAATCTGAGTCAGGGCGCCAAAAAATGATGATGGCGGAGACAGGGAGAGACTCCAGAGCAGGGAGATGGGGGACCCTCTGACCTGAGACAAGGAGAATGAGGCTTTGTGGACTTTTGCTAGAGGTGTAGTTTGAGGGGCAGGTTCAGTGACTCACAAGGAGCTGATTAGAGGCTCCCTTGTGTGGACAGGAACAGTAAAAGGAAGTCCTGTTCAAGGCTGGAGTGGGGAAGGAGGAGGAAGTGGTCACTGGGAAGATAAGCTGTTGTTTTGGGGATTCAGCCATGTTGGATCAGGGCCGTGATAATTTAGCAGTCTGTATTGGGCTGTAGCCTATGTATCATATATACTATACTATATATATATATATATATATGTATATATATATGTATATATATATATATATATATCTTTATTATAGTATTATACTATACTATAATATATAGTATAGTATTATACTATTATACTATACTATTATATATATATATATATATATATATCTTTATTATACCATATGTAGGCCCCAAATAAGGGAAACAACACCTAGCATTATCCAGTCTTGCCATCCCCAAGGCATGGTGATGCGAGTCACTTCCCATTCACGATTTCATTCAAGGCTCCCAACCTCATACTTGATGCAAATGTCACTTTTTCTAACAGTGCTCTTTGGAGACTTGTTTTTTAATCATTCGCCCAACACCTCGCAATGCATGGAGATGCAGTTCCATCCGGGTCTGCCTAATTCGCAGGCCCCACCTCTCGACCTTGGCTACGTGAGGGCATGCAGCATCTGCTGGAATAGCAACTCACGTGTGAGCACTGGCCATCTCCCAGTCAAGCCGCGGTGCCCCTCGGGACTGCACAGCCTCAGCCCCCTACACCAATTCCTGCCAAAGAAATAAGTGAGCACTGTTGTGCGCTAATTAACAGGAAGAACGGCTGTTAAGCAAGTCCTAATATAACACAACCAAGAGAATAAAGCCTTAAGCAGCTTACATCTCCACTCTCCCACCCACATTCCACTAAAGACCAAGGAAGATGTCACCCGCGGGTCACAGGAGGTGACAGACACTATGGCTCCACCTCAGCTGCCAGGGAAGACACAAATTACACTCAGCACAGCAAGAGCTGCCAGAGAGAGCTGCACCCCTCTGTGAGGAGCACAGGTCACCGCCCGCCTGGCACCCTCGAAGCAGGCAGAGCAGAGTGAGCCGGGTTTAAGGGGCCTTGGCCTCCTCAGACTGAGTGGTTTGGATTGCATTCTGTCAATAAAGCACCCTTGTTTCTGGAAAAGTACCTAGCAGGACAAGAGAGAATGGACTGGAATGAGGAAGCAACAAGAGACAAATGTCCCTGAGAGAGATCAGAAAGATCTGAACTCAAAAGGATGGCAGTTGTGACACTGGGTCAGCAAGATTTGGTGGCCACTTGGCAACAGATGGAAGAGAAGGAGAAACCACAAGGATGACAGAGAAGGGCAGAGACCCCCTGTATTCTTGGGCACCATACTCTACCCATGTGTGACATCTTCCTTGGTCCATGGCCAATGCTGAAGAAACTGGATGTGTGGTGAAAGCATCAAGACTGAGACTGTGAAGTCAGGTGTGAGCCCAGGAGGCTGTAATCCCAGCAATTTGAGAATCTGAGGCAGGAGGATCACAAATTTGAGGCCATCATGGGAACCTTGGTGATTTAGAAAAATCCAGTCTTAAAAATTAAATCAGATTAGATTAGATTCAGTTAAACTGAAGTGGGCCTGGATTCAATCACCATTATAGGAAGGAAAGGGCAAAGGGGGAAAAGGAGGGAGAGATGGAAGGATCGAGGACAGAAGCCTGCAAGGAAGGGAGAGAGGCTTGATAGACAGCACAGTTACTGCTTCTTCCTTGGCTCTTCCTATTTTCTGACACCGTGAGCTGCCACCCTCTATTTTGTGCTGCCCTGGAGCCAGCCAAGTATGGACTGAAACCTCCACTACCTATGAGCTAAATAAACCTTTCCTTCCTTAATTTTGGGTGTCAGGTATTTTGTTCCAGCAATGAGAAAAGAGTAACTGAGACAGCAACTGACAGAAGTAAGAGGAGTTGGTATGAAGATTCCTCTAAATTACTGTCTCCTGCTCAATACTACTACACTACTATCCAAGGCCACGGGACTACTAAAACACCTACCACAAATGAGGCAGCTGAGCACAGGAATTTATTTCTCACAGTTCTGAAGGAAAGGAAGTCCAAGATAGAGGTGCGAGCGGACTGTCAGCTGAACGCCCACTGTCTGGTTCCCAGATGGAATTTGCTTACCATGTCCTCAGAGCAAGGAGCATTGCATAAGGGCACTGATGACAGAACCGTCTCCTAGTGGCATGCCATAGATCAGGCATTAACACAGGGATTTAGCAGAGAGGACAGGCCATACTGGGTCCATGTAAGAGATGAGCTAAGAGCCATACATTCACCACAGTAATGTCTGGATTGTCGTCAGAACATCTTTGCCCATATAGGATTTCATCCCGGAATCCCAAGACATAAAGGTTACCCAAAACACCTACTGTGGTAGCACCATTTGGGAACTTCCTAGCCTGTGTTGGGGTGAAGTCATTAAAAGATTTCTTTCAGGTAAGGATACAGGAGGATTACTATGAGTCTAAACAGCATGGAGAGACCCTGTACCAAATACATTTTTTAAAACAAGGCTAAGCACAAAAGCGATACCTAACCTTATCTATTTTTTCATGAGAAGAATGGATACCATAATATTGTACATTTTACAGGGAATAGAACATTGACAACTAATAGGACAGTAATGGAAAATTAAAAGTATGACTGTCCTTCACTTTTGTCGGCCTGCTTAGAACATAACAGGCTTATCTACTTAAGGAAGACAGGAGAAAGAAGAAGTAGACAAAGTTTGATTGAAGAAAAAGAAAGAAGTATTGAAGATGACAAAGTCAATCATAGTACACACATGTAGTTCTGGTTTAAATTTACACAATAGAGAAAAACTACATTTTAAAAAATAATGAATGTATAACAAAACTAGATAACCATAGTGGAAGAACTCGTACTAATCCTCACAGTCAAAAGATAAGCAGATAAATCATACCAAAAAGTGAATCCATTAAAATACAACTTCACTGATACCAAAATGAAACACTGAAAACCTCCCAAGAAAACAGGTCTCAACCCTGTAGCAGATCTATACACAGCAGAGGGATCCACTCACCAATAGGATCTTGCAGAAGGGGAGCCCTCAGGAGCTGGGGGCCCTCACCCTGATCATCTCCCAAAGCTGTAGGCAGCTCCCAGGCTCTGATCTGACCACAGCCAAAGGGACCAAGAAGGATCCCTGGAAGCACTCTCCAGGCCACACTGGTCAATGCAGCTGAGAGCCCCCAAGGACACTGGTCATACCTCTTACTAATTTCTCTGTGACTCACAGCATATGGTGCACACTTCTTTCCAGAGGTCCTATTCAAGAGGCTCGTGGTGGCCACAGAACACTGTTTCCCTTGGGAGGAACCCACTTCTTTCCAGAACAGCCAGTGTCACAGGCCCTCGAGGTCCCCCAGGAGTTCATATTCCACTCCACCTGGGCAGATGGAGCTCTGGCACCTTCTAGATCTCTCTGGGACTCACCAGGTGTGGCCAGGTAGGTGCATTTGTTATTTAGCTGAGAAAATATGAGCTAGGTAGGAAAATAGAGAGATGATACAGAAGTAAGAAGATAGAAAGAAAATGAGAGAAAAAAAAAAAAAAACTAATTCATGTTCTGCAGAACTGGAAAGGAAGTGACAAACTCATCTCCTCAGGCAGAAGACCAGAGACTTGGGCTACAAGGTGAAAGCAGTGTGCAGAAAGGAGACCACTGTCTCAGTGGAGTGCTGCACGGAAGCCAATGCCCGCGGGGCAGAAGTGTGGATTCAGACAGCACCTTCGCCAGCAAGATGGGGAAGAAGAAACAAGCTACTCACCCTCACACTGGTTGCCTTCCTCCACTTGGTATCCAAGGTGGCAGGCAAGAGGCCTTGACATTGTCGGGAGTTTGAAGCTCATACTGGTGAGGTATAGAAATACAGACATGAGACAAAAGCCAAATGTCCCAAGGACAAGCAAGGAGCAATAAACAGAGCCCAAGGAGAACTGTTGTCTCTCCTGTAAATTCGGCAAGCTGGAATTATTCAAGGCTGCAGATAGCAGCCTCTCTCCTGGGGCCCTGTTTGTTGTTTCTTCCCTTGCTTGGATGTCAAGGGCTGGCATTGTGTAAACTTAGAGTTAGGTAAAAGCTGAAGTCAACAGAGAGAGTGGTTCATCTTCACCAAAGTAGTTGTACACACTCCTTAGCCTGTCTTTAGCCCTCAGTAAATGTGAGATGTTTCTTGGCTGTGGGCTCAATCAGAGAACGCCGAAACTCAGTGAGGCCTCTGAAGCTGTAGTGTTTGGGTCTTCTCGGTGTTTCTTTTGGCTCCAACTTATAACACACAAGTGGGGCAGCTGCTGGGAGTGGACCTCAATAGGGTACTCCTGTGTCTGGCCAGTGTGAGAAGGGACATCTGTGTGGGCTGGGGCATCAGTGAGGAGACAGCAGGGGTGATGGTTACGGCACCTTTTCTAGCTTTTTGTTTGACTGGTTTTAGTTTTTAGTTTAGTTTTGTTGTTGTTGTTATTGTTTTGTTCTTGGTGGAATAGGGATCTGAGTAGGACCCTCAGTGCACTGGGCGTGTTCGGAGCTTTGCACACACCCTTTTTCTGGTTGACACACATCCACAGCAGGCCTCGGGATGATCTGGCATTCATCAACATCCGCAGAGACTACAGAAAGCTGAGTGCCAGTGCCCATGGCCACACAGAGCTTGCACACAGCTAAGGAGAGCTTGGTACCAAGAGTGGCAAGGAGGACAGGCACACATTCACCAGCCTCTGCTCCAGCCAGTGTTGGCTCCTGGCAGGTGCTCCCACATACTGTTACAGCCTTGTAAATTACATGTTCATACTGTTGACCATTGCAGTGTTGACCACATGCACAAAACCCTGTGCTGCTATTTGTTTCCGTCTTTTCTTCCGATGAACCTGCTTTCAAAGCCAGGCAAATGACTGGAAGGCAGACACAGCCCTGCCTGGCTGCTAGACGCAGGGGAATTCTGTCTCTAGTGACTAGATCGGGTTTCACCAGTGACTTGGCTCATGCTCTTGCTGGACCAGAGGAGCATAGATTGAAGGAGGACACCTTGTAGCCCCAGAGTGCTTGGCTAGATAGAAAGTGTGGCTAACTGGCACTGGGCACAGTTGAGGCTGGTGTGGACTTCTGCTTGCCCTTCTGGAAGCAGAATAAAAGAAAGAAAGAAAGAAAGAAAGAAAGAAAGAAAGACAGAAAGAAAGAAAGAAAGAAAGAAAGAAAGAAAGAAAGAAAGAAAGAAAGAAAGAAAGAAAGAAAGAAAACAGAGAAGCCATTCTTGGGCTGCAGCCACCATACCACATTCTGAGAGGTGGGCCAGGAACTCAAGGTCATTAGGACTCAGGGGTAGGACAGAACTTGGCTGATCCCTTAGTGGAGAAGCCAGGCAGGGACCTGATGGCTTTGTTGGTGTCAGAGCATGGAGGGGTGGGCTTGGCCAGGGTGAGCAGGCTGGACCGAAGGTGCTGAGACCAACTTCTTCACTAGCTGGTTTTGCTAGCCAGGCCCAGGGTGGTCCAAGGTGACCCTCAGGCAGGTGCTTCTTCTTGATGGGCCTGCAGAGGAAGTCGCTGGGCACCACTGCTGCTCTCAGACCCAGCCATCCTGGCAGGCATGGGTGCAGCACAGCTGAACAGGCTCTCATGTTCCCTAGGCAGGACCACAGGTCAGGGGCTAGGCTGTGGGGAGGGTCCCAGGCCCTGCTGTGTGTTCGGCCTGTCCCATGGCAGCAGGTGGGGGAACAACGGTGGCCCTGTCATTTCAGCTGTGTAGGCAGGATATAGAAGGACATAGGGGAGGAGGCTGCTCAACTTGTGGTGACCCAGAAACAAAGCTAGAGCCTGGATGTGTCCCAGTTTCAGCTCCACAGGAATGCCCTCAGGGTCCTACCTGAGGACCATTCCACCAGGTCTTCCTCATAGATGACCCAGTGTTTCCCAGCAAGAACTACAGGCTGGAAACCAAATGTTCAACACATGAGCTCCAGGGCAATTTAAGATAGAAACCCTAACCTCCCCGAACTCCCAAAAGGAGAATAAAAGTTAGCCTTGACTCTTTAAAAGTCACTCATTTTAGCTGGTGGTGCAAGTCTCTTACCCCAGCATCCTGGTAGGAGAAAGCAGGAAAACTGCAAGTTCAAACTCAACCTGGAAAAATAAATAAATAAATAAATAAATTTTAAAAACTCAGCCTGGGCAATTTATGTTCTTGGTAAGACTGTCTCAAAAATAACACAGCAAGAGGCTGGGGAGATAGCTCCATGACACAAGTGTCTGCCTGGCAAGTGCAATGTTGTAAGTTTGAACCCTGGTCCAGAAAAAACAAAAAACAAAACAAACAAACAAACAAAAAGCCCTAAAATTGGGATATCGCTCAGGATGAAGGCCCTGGGTTCAAACTGTAGCCCCCCCCCCCAATTTCTTTTTTCATTTGCTTTGCCTTCTGCAAGCTAGCTAGAAGCAGTGGGCTACTTGTTGGTCTACTTGCTGCCAGCTTCAAGCGCTCAAAGCAAGGCCTGTGCAAGCTATATCATCCTTTCAGGCATCATGTACTTAATGCCTAGAATCGTTCATCTAGAGACACGGAAGTGCCAGGATAATGTCGCTGAAGTCCCTTGCTGAAAGGTGGGGCTCTGCACTCTCACAGCCTGCAATAAAGGGACAGTGACTGCCTGAGATCAAATTTCCCATGGGATCTTACCCAGCTGTGATTTATGCGAGCCTTGCTCATTTGCGACTAGGTGGCGCCCTTTCCAGCTCCCTCTGGCCTAAACTAGGTCAACTCAGAAAATGCCTGTTACGTCCACCTCTTCCCTGCTTAGGGCCCGGCTCTCGGGCCTGTCTCACTCTGGCCTCCCCAACATGTGTCCCTTACTCAAGCTAAAGTACTCAGTAGCTGAAATTCGTGTCCAACTCGAAGTAGATGAGAATGAATTGTCTTCCATGAAGAGAAGTTGTGGGTGTCCTGAGGGCTCCCTCATAGTAGTAGAGGGACAGATGAATAGAGTTTAGATAGCTTGTACACTGAGAAAAACTTTGGATGTTGTGGCCAACTATAGGCCTCGAGGATTCAAACATGGAAACCACAGTGCTGTAGTAGAGTGTTTGTACACAAGGCAAGCACTTAGTGACGATCATGCAGTTCAGGTGCCTCCTGGTCCTGGTTTTGGGCTATGTGTGCTACATATATCTTATCTTTTATTTCAGACTGTAAAAGGCATAGTTAAAAAAGTAGCCAACACTGCCACTTTCCAACATGGTCACAAAACACAGCAAGTGAATTACTCAGGGGGAAGAAACACAGGGCATGTTTGTGGGAGCGTCTTGCATCTGGTCTGCACCCGCTGAGTGGGGATGACAAGCGCCATGTGTCCCAGTCCTCTAATTCCACCTTTCCCTTAATTCCATCCTTTGCTATGACTCTGGCCCCAAACTAAGCACAAAATCGCACCCCTCTAGGTCAGGCTACTTGGTAGCATTGGGCGGATCTCAGTCACTATCACACAGCAGTGCAACCTATGACCAAGGGGACTCAGACGCTAGTGAGCTTTGGAACCTTTGATGTTGCTTGGTTTCATGGAGATTGTTGTGAATTGAGAATTGAGCTTCAATTTCATGGCTCTGTTCGCTGAGCTGGGCTCGGTCGGACATCTGATGCATGTATACGACGGCCTTTTGCACATCAAATGTCTGCACTGGTAGGGTTAACAAAAACATAAGAGCTGCACAACTACCTTAGCCACCTGATGCTGTGAATATACCCTGAAATCCAGAAGCTCCTTTGATGGTTTCAGAAGGTGGTAGCATAAGCCCTGACCATGCTTTTGTTCTCTCAATTTTGAGAAAATGACTAAAAGTAGGAATTGTTCGATTAAATGCAATCTGTCTTAAACTAACCTCCAGGCTGCACAATACATGTGGCCCAAGGTGGCCTCTCTGGTGGACATCTCTCTGTGTCCCTGCCTGGATGTGGACACAAGTTGCACCTCAACCTATGAGAATACCCCAGTCACCAAGCAACTCACCTTAGCCAGTCGCAGTGCTGCACTGTCAACCAATGCAGGGCTGAAGTCAGCCAAATCATGCCCAAAGCTGACAAATCCTGAACTGTGCCTATCAGGTGATTGCTGTCATCACTTCCTGCAGAAGGTCGTGAACATGGCCTGCCCTGCTGGAGGCAGCAGCCTGCTTACCCATGCTGAGGCCTTGATGCTGCCCAGTTGTAGAACCCATTTCTTGCTCAAGTAAACTTTATTAAATTTAAATAGTCTTTCTCCTATTGTATGTACTCTAGTGAGTTTGTATGTAAGCAAAGTTCATAGTAGCACTACTCGTAACAATTAAAATGTGAAAGCAACACAAATATCCATCTACAGATGAGTAGATAAACACAACGTATTGGTGTTACTTGGCCTTGTCTTACTGCAACAAAATATCTGGGGCAATTTAATTTAAGAAATAAAAAGGTTTGTTTAGCTCATGGTTGCATGGTTCATGTCAAGTCAGGCAGTCCCATTTATTTGGCCTGTGATCATGGTGTGAGCATACATAGCCAATAGTGTCCCAAGCCAGATAGATTGGCATTCTCCAGCCCAAGAGCTCCAGCCCAATGACAGGAAGATGTCCTGGGGGGTCCCACCCCCTCTGGGTTCCACAACCCCCCAGCAGTGCCATCCTGGGTTCACATCATTCACAGGTGAGCTTCCGGAGGATAATCAGCATCTAAGGCTGTTTCTCAGTGCATACTTCATCTATTCTCTCCCCAGAGTCTCAGAACCATAAATCCCAGCTCTGCAGTGCAGTGTCTCCTCTGAGACTCAGGGCCAGCCCTGCTGTGTTCCATTGTAAAACACAAATCAAGTTGCCTACTTCCAAAATATAAAGGATGGGTGGGAAGAGAGTAAAACTTCCTTCCCCAAAATAGAAGAGTAGGGTGGTAAGGGGGAATATGTCCGACAAAAGTCTGAAACATAATGGGACAAACATTAAATCTTGGAATTCGTTGTCCAACATCTGGCGCACGCTGCACACTGGGGTGGAGCATCACTCTGACTGCTGTTTGCATCCCACAAGGTTCCTGTCAGCTTGGTTTCCATGCTACATGGAGCTCACACTCATAGGCATGGTGCATTGCTGGTGCCTCTGCCTCCTCAGGAGTCTTCTGGTGCCTCTTCCCACCCAGAACTCTACTGTGTTCCTCACCAAGGCTCCCCACGGGGACACTGACCCTGCAGGACTCTGTGTGGTCCCTCAGATTTCACTGGAAATGCTGGTGGAAGCTTCCTTGACCACTAATGCTCATGTTCTGCTATCTCTAAAGACAGCATCAGATGGATGATGCCAAGGTCTACCACTTGCCCAGTCTCTGATAAAGGGGCCAAATATGTTTGTTGAGAGAAAGGTAGTCTCTTTAACACATGGTGCTGGAAAACTGGCTATCCACGTCCTGAAGATGGAAGCTGGACCTGTAATCAGGGACTAAAGTAAATCAAAATAGATCCAAGCTCTAAATATTAAAACGGCAGCACTTAATCAACTGAAAGGCAAAAGTAGAAAGCATCTTTGAACACATAGACTTCAACCAAGACTCACCAAGCAGAACCCTGATTTGCAGAAGAACTGTTTTTAAGAATCAACAAATGCAATTCCAATAACTCAGGAAGGTTTTACACAGTGAAGGAAACTGCCTGTATAAATGGGAAAATAACTTTGCCAGCTATAAAGGACTGATATCTGGAATATATAAACAACTCAAAAAAATAGATACTGCTAATCAAAAAAACATGTACCTGAACTGTACACACTTCTCAGCTGAAGAGTCAAATGGTTAATAAATACATGAAAAATGTACAACAGGGCGGGGGAGATAGCTCTGTGGCACAAGGATAAGGTTGTGAGTTTGAACCCCATTCCCCCAAAAAAGAAAGAAAGAAAGAAAAAATGTACAACATTGCTGGCCATTCAGGAAATGCAAACTAAAACAACACCGAGATCCCATCTTACTCCAGAAAGAACAGCTGCCTTTAAGAAACCCCTGGAGGGGCTACAGGAAGAAAGGTACACCTTTTCCCCATTGGTAGGAGTATAAGCTGGTATGGTCACTGTGGCAATAAATAGGGAGATTCTTCAAAAAACTGAAACTAGGTCTGCATGCCTGAACATTCCTGCTGGTCTGCCAGACATCTGCTGCCTGCTTGCCTGAGGTCTCCAACCAACTCTCATGAATAATCTGACCCTGCCCGCCAGGCCTATTCTGGCCCACTATGAAAGCAGCCGGCCCAGAAGCTAAGCCCAACATGTGACTCAGATCGCCAGCCAGATACAACCATAGCCTATCCAGCATCAGGCCCACCACCTGAGTCAGACCTCAGGCTTGATGCAAACTTAGCCTACCCAGCAGTGAGGCCCCCAGCTCTGCAGGTCACTGCTATACAGAATGATACAGACAAGGAGCAAAATGCAATCTCAGGTCCTGAACCCACCTGTAACAGATACAGGAGACACTACCCTGCAAGAAAATGAGAATCATGCAGATGAAATCTCTGAACCAACAGCTTCTGAGGTAGACAGACATGTGGAGAAACGTATAGAGCAACTCAGATCAGAGATAACATATCAAGTAAAAAAAGAAATGTATGAAAAAATAGACTCTGAAGTGGAAAAACAACTGTAGAAACTTATAGAGGAAACCAGGGAAGAAATAACCACTGAAGTTAAAAAAGACATGTCTAAATTAATAGCATCTAAAGTAGAGGAACAACTACAGAAAGGTAGAGAGAAGAAAAGAGCAGAAATAATCTCTGAATTAGAGAGAGAGAGGATAACAATAATGAGAGACTTTACTACTCTTAAAGAAGACATTAATAAAAAATTACATGGGCCGGGCATGGTTGCACACGCCTGTAATCTAGAACTTGGGAGGCTGAGGCAGGAGGATCAGTGTGAGTTCAAGACCAGCCTGGGCCACAAAAGTGAGCTCAAGGCCAGCCTGAACTGCACAGAGAGACCCTATCTCAAAAGACAAAAAAAAAATTACAGAATAGAAAAATGATGGACTCCCTCAGTGAACAATATAAGAAAGAAATAGACAGCATGAAACAGTTTGAAAGAGATATACAAGAAAATAAAATCTCAATCACAAGCTGGCAAAACCATATGAACCAAAGTGAAGAGAGAATCTCAGATCTTGAAGACATGGTCGCAGCTAGTGAAAAGATAAGAAAGTATCTCTTAAAAACAACTAGGATGCAGGAAAAAAATAATTCAACACCTGAAAGATGATGCAAAAATGAACACTGTGAGATTAATAGGAATCAAAGAGAAAAGAGTCAATACAAAGGATATAAAAAGAATATGGGCAGGGGCCCGGCAGGATGGCTCAGTGGTCTAAAGCGCCTGCTTGGGAAAGCTTGGGTGGCTTCAGAGACCGCGGTTCGATCCCGGGCACCACATGCTGCGCCACCCCTGCCCTCGGGCGGGCTGAGCTGGCCATAAAAATGAGCGAATAAACAAACAAAGGTTCTGAAACAAGAAAAAAATAAATAAAATTAAAAATTCTTTTAAAAAAAATAAAAAATAAAAAATAAAAAGAATATGGGCAGAAGTAATAACAGAAAACTTCCCAAATATGAACAAACAATTGGACATACAGGTAACTGAAGCATACAGAATCCCAAATAACAACAACACGACTAAAAACACATCCAGACACATAATAATCAAGATTCCAGAAATTCAGCAGAAGAATAGTATACTAAAAGCTGCTAGAGAAAAGAAACAGATCACATTTAAAGGAAAACCCATCAGAATAACAGCAGATTTCTCTTCACAAACCATGAAGTCAAGAAGAGCATGGAGCAGAGTGCATCAAGTCCTCCATGAAAACAAATTTCAGCCCAGACTGCTATATCCCACAAAACTCTCTTTCAAGTATGAGGGAGAAGTGAAATACTTCCACAACAAGGAACAACTAAAGAATTTCATGACATCGAAACCAACCCTACACAGCATATTAAAAAATATTTTAGAGAGGGACCAAAATGACTCAAACTCAAGAAATGAGAACAGAAAGATCCCACCAAATAGGGTACTCAACTAAACACAGGAGAAAAAGAGGCAAACAGTAGTAAGTAAACATCATGTCAATCATAAGTAAACATATTTCAATTATAACCATCAATGTAAATGGACTCAATTCTCCAATTAAAATAAATAGACTGGCAGAGTGGATAAGGAAGCAAAATCCAACAATATGCTGTATACAACAAGCACACTTAACTCATAAAGAAACTCATAGGCTAAAAGTGAAAGAATGGAAAAAAAAAGTGAAAGGATGGAAAACAATACTATATGCTCCAGCACCTCAAAAAAATAAAGCAGGGGTAGCAATCCTGTTTGCAGACAGTCTAAACTTCAAACCAAGATTGATCAAATGAAATAAAGAAGGACACTACATATTGTTTAGGGGAAAACTTCAAGATGAAGAGGTGACACTCATAAATATGTATGCACCCAACACAGGAGCAGCAAGTTATATAAGACAAATCTTAACAGACATGAAAAATCTAATATCCAATAACACAATTTTAACAGAAGACCTCACTACCCCCTTATCCAAAAAAGATAGATCAAGCAGACAAAAACTTAGCAAAGAAGTAGCAGAGCTGAACCAGCACTTGAAACAACTGAAATTAGTGGACATACACAGAGTGTTCCACCTAACCACTTCAGAATACACATTTTTTTCAGCTGTGCATGGGACATTTTCTAAAATAAACCACATATTAGTACATAGGTCAGGCCTAAGTATATTCAAGAAAACAGAAATTATCCCATGCATATTATCTGACCACACTGCAATGAAATTGGAAATAAATAACAACAGAAATCACAAAAACCCCAGAAATACATGGAAATTAAACAACACTCTTCTCAACAACCAGTGGGTTGCAGATGAAATTAAACAAGAAATTAAACACTATCTTGAATTTAATGAAAATTCGAACACAACCTACCAGAATTTATGGGATGCAATGAAAGCAATTCTCAGAGGGAAATTTATCGCTCTGAACTCACACATTAAGAAAACATAATGGGAACAAATAAATACTTTCCTGGAGCATCTCAATCGACTAGAAATAGAAGAGCAAACAAAATTTAAAGCCCAAAGACGGGAGGAAATTATAAAGATTAGAGCAGAAATTAATTCAATTGAGACCAAGAAAACAATACAAACAATTAATGAATCAAAAAGCTGGTTCTTTGAAAGATTAAATAAAATTGATAAGCCCCTAGCTAACCTCATCAAAACGAGGAAAGAAAAGACTCAAATTCAAGCAATAAAGAATGAAAAGGGTGAAATTACTGCAGACCCAGCAGAGATTCAGAGGATCATAAATAACTGCTCTGAGAATCTTTACTCTCACAGAATTGAAGACACAGATTAAATGGACACATTCCTAGAAAAGTACAAATTATCCAAACTCAATCAAGAAGATATAACAACTTTCAATAACCCAATAATAGCAAGTGAAATACGAAATGTAATAAAAAGCCTACCAACAAAGAAAAGTCCGGGACCTGATGGATTCACTACTGAATTCTACAAGAAATTTATAGAAGACTTAATCCCAACACTCCTCAAACTCTTTAATGAAATTGAGAAGGAAGCAATCCTTCCAAAATCATTCCTAGAGGTAAGTATTACACTGATACCAAAATCAAAGAGAGATGCAACTAAAAAAGAAAGCTACAGGCCAATTTCTCTCATGAACATAGATGCAAAAATCCTCAATAAAATCCTCACCAATAGAATACAACTAATTATCAAGAATATTATACACCATGACCAGGTAGGATTCATCCCAGGGATGCAAGGATGGTTCAGTATACACAAATTCATAAATGCAATGCACTATATCAATAGAGCCAAAGCTAAAAATCACATGATCATCTCAATTGATGCCGAAAAGGCCTTTGACAAAGTCCAACTCTCATTCAGGTTCAAAGCCTTACAGAACATTGAAATAGAAGGGCTCTACCTCAGCCTGATAAAAGCTATCTACAACAATCCAACAGCTAACATAATTCTAAATGGGGAAAAACTGAAGGCTTTTAGTCTCAAATCTGGCACAAGACAAGGATGTCCTCTATCACCACTACTATTCAATATAGTTCTGGAATCATTAGCTATAGCCATTAGACAAGAAAGAAAAATAAAAGGAATAAGAATAGATAAAGAAGAAGTAAAATTATCATTATTTGCAGAGGACATGATAATCTACTTGGAAGACCCAAGGAACTCCACCAAGAAGCTACTGGAATTAATACACAAATTCAGTAGCATAGCAGGTTACAAAGTCAACCCACAAAAGTCAGTGGCATTCCTCTACAGATAACAAACATACTGAGAGAGAAATTAGAGAAGCAGTACCTTTTATGATAGCACCAAAAAAAAAAAAAAAAAAAAAAGGAAAGAAATATTTAGGGATTAACCTAACTAAAGAAGTAAAAGACCTTTTCAATGAAAACTACATTTCTCTGAAAAAAAGAGATCCTAGAAGATTTCAGAAAATGGAAAGATATTACCTGCTCCTGGATAGGAAGAACTAACATTATTAAGGTGGCCATGCTCCCTAAATTGTTATACAGATTTAATGCAATTCCTATCCAAATATCATCAACATGCCTCACAGACCTGGAAAAGTCATTCCTAAAATTTATTTGGAACCAAAAAAAGACCCAGAATTGCAAAGACAGTTCTTGGCAATAAAGGTACGGCAGGAGGCACTACAATTCCTGACCGAAAGTTGTACTATAAAGCTACAGTAATAAAATCAGCATGGTATTGGCAAAAGAATAGACCTGAAGATCAATGGAATAGACTAGAGGATGCAGAAGCAAATACAAACACACTCAGCCACCTTATTTTTGACAAAGGGGCCAAACACGTTTATTGGAAGAAAGATAGCCTCTTTAACAATTGGTGCTGGAAAAATTGGCTCTCTACATGCCGAAAACTAAAACTTGACCCTAGTCTGTCACCATGCACGAAAATAAAGTCGAAATGGATTAAAGATCTAAATATTAAAAGTGAAACATTAAATCTTCTGGAAGAGAAAGTGGGAGGAAATCTTGAAGACATCGGAGTAGGCAAAAAGTTCATGGACAGAAATCAAATTGCACGTTTAACACTTGAAAGCATCAACAAGTGGGACCTCCTCTGGCTGAGAAATTTCTGCATGTCAAAGGAAATCACTAACAGAGTGAAAAGACCACCCACAAATTTCGAAAAGATTTTAACTAACAAGTATTCAGACAAAGGTCTTCTATCTAGAATCTACAAAGAACTAAAAACCATTAGGGTTCCAAAATTCAAAGACCCAATCCAGAAATGGGCATCTGAGATGAACACACACCTCTCAGAGAAAGAAATACAGCAAGCCTACAAATACATGAAGAAATGCTTCACATCGCTAGCTATTCGTGAAATGCAAATCGAAACAACACTTA
>PVJA010040801.1:0-18291 GCA_004027025.1 Myocastor coypus | reverse complement strand
GAAGAAGAAACAGGAAGACTTAATAGCTTACCTCAAAAAGGCTACTAATGAGTAACAGTCACTGTCTTATTTATTACAAAACAGAATTGTCTCATGGCTTTTTTGTATGTGTACCATAATTTAATGGATCTTATACACTAGAATTCAGATTATGAGTGGCTGACAGAATATTATTTTGGACAGTCCTGATTTAAATAAAATTGGCTTCTAGTTAAATGGGTATCTTTTTTTCTTCAGGGCTTGATAGTAATTCCAGTTCAGTAAGTACTATCATTGTTCTCCCTTCTAAATATATGGTTGGAGCTGGGCATGGTGGCGCATGCCTGTAATCCCAGAACTTGGGAGGCTGAAGCAGGAGGATCGCTGTGAGTTCAAGACCAGCCTGGGCTACAAAAATGAGTTCAAGGCCAGCCTGAACTGCATAGCGAGACCCTGTCTCAAAAAAAAAAAAAAAAAAAAAGAATAAATAAATAAATAAATAAATATACGGTTGGACTTTTCATAAAGATTGAGGACATCATCTAAAAAACTACTGAAGGTTGGTTTTACATTTAGATTTATATAACTGGTTATGTGAATATGTTTAAATACTAGGAGAATCTTTCATTGTCTCAAAACCAAGCAAGACTCCCCTGTTGCAGTTTGTGTTTATTAGCCTGTTAAAGGAGTAGCTGAAGACAAGAAAGCTATGTCTCTATTTTTTAGTCTTGACTGTGCCAATTTAATTAGAATTCCCTGTATCTGAGAAATGCTGCCTTTTACTTATTAAACACATTTTAGTGTGGTGTATGTATAACACCAAATAAAGAATATTTAACATTTCTCACATTTTATAGTTGATCTGTAAGTTCAGACCCTTCTAAGATTATCATGTTAGCATGATATAATAGCACGTTAAGACTGCTGAATTCTTTAGGTCACATTGAGTTACTGTTCAGTATTTAAGCAGCTGTTCAAAAACATGAAACTCACCTGTAGTCCCAGCACTTGGGAGACTGAGGCAGGAGGATCGGCACAAGTTTGAGACTAGCCTGGGCTACAAAAGTGAGTTCAAGGTCAGCCTGAATTGCATAGAGAGATCCTGTCTCGAAAAGACCGAGAGAGAGAGAGAGAGAGAGAGAGAGAGAGAGAGAGGGAGACTAAAATTCCTACTGTGTGTGTGCTTGGTAGTGGTGCTTCCTGTCAGCTCATTAGAAGGACGAAAGTGAACAAGAGGCAATGTGAGCACAAGTTTGTGTGTGACTATGATATTTATTTAAAAACAAATCAGATTGAAAGAAAAAAGAAAAAGACAACATACAATAAAACTCATAGATTTGAAGAAGCTCGGTGTGGTGGCACATGCCTGTAATCCCACCACTTGGGAGGCTGAGGCAGGAGGATTGGTACAAGTTCGAGACCAGCTTGAGCAACAAAGGTGAGTTCAAGGTCAGCCCAAACTGCATAGCGAGACCTTGTCTCAAAAAGAACAACAAAAAATTACAGATTTGAAATGGAATCATACTATGCTTCTAGAAGTTAAAAAATCAGAATCCAGGAAATATAAAAGCAAATAAATTGTGCATTTAGTTCCTTTTAGCTGCCATAACACAATGCCATCACCAGGTGCTTTAGGATGGGAACATATGTATATAATTGTGGTAGAGGTTAGAAGTCTGGAATCTAAGTGTTGGCAGGGTAACGCTCCCCCTGAAACCTGTAGGAAAAGGCCCTTCCTTGTCTGGGCCCCTTCTGGCAGCCCCAGAATGCTCTTGGCAGATCTCAGGGCAGTTCCTGTCTTCTCCTAGCATTCTCCCTAGATCTCTCTCAAGCAGGGCTGTGTGTCCAAATGACCCCTTTATATAAAGACTACAGTCATAAAGGATTAGGGCTGTGGGCGGGCAAGAGAGCTCAGTGGGCCAAAGCACCTGCTTAGGCAAGTATAGGTGCCATGGTTTGATACCCAGCACCACATGCTGCGCCAGCCCTGTCCTCAGGACAGTCTGAGCTGGCCAGAGTCCAGGAGTGGTGGCACATGCCTGTAATCCCAGTGCTGTGGAGGCTGAAAGCAGGAGGATCACCACGAGTCCGAGCTGCACAGTGAGACCCTGCGACAATCAAATACACAAAAATAAATAAAGGATTAATGCCTCAGTTCACAAAGTCCTTTTAACTTGATTGTTTCTACAAAGTCCCCATTTCCACACAAAATATCTGGGTAAGCATAGGAACATCAGGGGCATTGGGGTGAGGGCTTCAATGCCCCTCTCTTGGAGGATACAACTCAACCTGTCACAAATGGATTTAACAGTAGAGAATATACTACAGAGGATAATCAATACAAAGAAAGATAAATCAGAGGATTATCCAGAATGGGACAGAAAAAACAAAATACAGAAGATGCAAAAGTTAAAAGTCATACAGAGCATAACAAAGAGATCACATGCAGATCTCCTACAAGTTCTAGAAAGATATAGTAAAAAAAAAAAAAAAAAGGATGAGCAAGAAAGAATATTCAATGAGATGACGGATATACTTTCTAGAATTCACGCCATCATACCTTTAGATTGAGGAAGTATATTAGAAACAAAATAAGACAAATAAAAATAAATCCGCAGCTATACCCATTCCAGCAAAGCTACAGATCAGCACAAAAGCCTGTAGGAAGTGGTGGTGAAGGTGGACCAGCTGTGAGTAAAGCTTATGTCGACAGCTTTCTCATCACCAATAAAAACGCAAACGAAGCTGACCTGCGGTATCAAGAGCATGTGGTCCATAGACAGAATGAATGTTATGTGGCTGCAAAAGCAGAATGAGATCTTGTCACTCACAGCAACTTGAACACAACTGGGGAACATTTCTTAGGCAAAATAAATCAAGTACAGAAGGACAAGCAGCGCTGTCCTCTGACACAGATGCTGAAGGAGGTGAAGATCAGGACGGGGAGCAGAATAGTAACCACGCTGGGTGACAGATGCTGACATACAGCTAGTAGGGCAGTTTATAACCATGTAATATGTACTTTATAAAGGATGAGAAACAGGAGCTTGAAGGCTACCAACACAGGGAGCGGGGGCGATGTTAATCACTCTGATTCACCATTACACACTGTACACACATATCCACATGTCCCACCATGCCCCATACGTATGTACAATTAGGTGTTAGGTCTTAAAATCCTTACTTTTTACATTCCGTTTAGATTTCTAAAAATCTGGCAGAAGTTGGGATGGTGTTCAACTATGTTTAGCAGAGGGTCCTGGCCAGCAGTGGAGGTACTTCTGGGGTGCTAGATGTGTTTGGTTTTTTGATCTAAGTTCTGAATACATGAATAACTTGAGCTATATTCATGAGATGTGCGTAATTTTCCAAAGGTAAGCAATGCTTTCAATTTAATTTAATTTAATTTTTTTGTGTATTTAGTACAGGGTCTCACTACACAGCGTGGTCTCGTAGTGATCCTCCTGTTTTCAGTCTCCCCAGTGATGGAATTATAGTTGTGTGTCACCATGCCCAGTTTCCATGGCCAGTTCAGTGCACATGGGGGTGCGGCTGGCATAGCATGTAGAGCCAGGGGTTGAGCCCCGGTCCCTGCACTTGCCTAAACAGATGCTTAGTCCACTGAGCTATCATGCCATTCCTTTGTAAGCAATGTGTGGATAAAAAAAAAATTTTAAACACCAGAAGACCATGAAATGTACTATCTTTGAAGCGCTGAGAGGTGAGCAAAAATTATCGCTCAAGTAGAATGACTAAGTAAAGACATTTGCAATCAGCTGAAGATTGCGACACAGTCCTATTCCCTGGCTCAGCTGAAAGCACTGCTAAAGGATGTATTCTAGTAGGAAGAAAACTGAGCTCAGAATGAAGAAACAGTGCTGCTAGGAGCAATAAGGGGGCAAGAAATTGATACAGATGAGAGGGAAATGTAAGATGCTCACTGACAAGACCAAACAAATATGACGTGTTTTTAATGGTGGAAGAATCAAAAGTCTAGGGGGAAATTGTCGTGGGTGCTGAGAAGGATTTGGGGTACCAAGGTTCTTGAATGACTTGGGAGAAGGTAAACATTAGATTTTGACCTTCAGAAGGCACGTTAACACCGCTAAGAGATGTGGCATAGGCTGTATAACTTTCTAACAAGTAAGGAGAAGAAAAGAGATAAGAAAGATTCAGTTTGTGCACGAGAAGCAAAAACAAGGTAAGAAATGACAGTTATGCTGAAACAACACACAAGATTGTTGCAAAGTCAAAAGAAATCATGGTCTAAGCCCTGGATTTTAAAAGCACTAAAATGACCAATTAAAGATAAACGCTCTAAGGTTTTTCATAATGTATTTGATGCCAATAGAGGGAAGCACGTGTGAAACACTGTGACTCAAAAGGTGACAGGGGAAATGATACACCATCAAATGCTAACCAATGAGAATTAAAATCGCTAAGAAAAATATTTCAAGGAGGAAAGCCCTTACTGTGAGTGAAGAGGGGTTATTGGTTTATGAGATACAGAAGGACTAATTCTCCAGGAAGATACAGCAATCATGAGATACAATGAACCACAAAAAGATATTAAACTACATGGAGCAAAAAAATTTACCCAATTATAAGGAGAAATCAATGAATTCTCCACAATACTTGGAGATGTTTAATACTCCTGTTTTGGTTCTGTAAATCCAATTAATGTATCCATCCTTTATCTCCACAACCCAACTGTGAGACCTTTGGGATCACAGTGGGTATCTTCTGCCCCGTTCCCCAGTATACAAAATACATGTTCCCTCCCTACAAAGTATTCCTGCTTTTACAAATGCACAGAAGGTCAAGTGCTACCAGCAGGTGCAAATCACAGAGATCACTTACTAAAATTTTATATGGGTGGTAGACACTTCTTCCAGCAAGCAAGACAAGTATGAATAAATAACTAATGAGAACAAAATAATGGAAACAAGAGAGAAAAGGAAAATTATGCTTCTATTTCCATAACACTTATGGGACAGCAGGTTCATTTCTTAAGCTACTGAATCACTACATGAATTAACAGGAAGGTCTCTTGTATTTATTCTAAGCGGGTAAAGATACTCTAGAAAGAGGAAGAACTGTAAGCGGAATGTGCAGAGGTGGACCGAGACAATAGCAGTGAGGCTACCCCCTAGTGGCAGAGCAAAGCAATCCACAAGAAGCGGAAAGAGTCGCGTAGGTTCTCTCCTCGCCCTACAGCTGATGGCAGCAAGTGTTCCATCAGTGTCTGCTGCTGCTGTTGTCACCACGATTATCATTTTTATCTTGTTCAGTTATAGCTAGGTGCCTTTTTGACAGGCACCTAGAGATTCCCACAGCTGCCAAGTCGGAGGTATCCCACAAAGCAGGCATTGATGTGTAGGGAGCAGCCTTCACCCATATAACAGGGCAGGGTACAGCACTTGGGGACAGCCTGGCCTTCCCAGTGCATTCTCCAGAGGCAGCTCTCTGAAGACCAGTGGCCTGTAGTCCTGTACCCAAGAGTCCTCAGGCTTTTCACCCTGGCTAAAAAGCCATACAGCCCACCAGCAACAGAGAGAGGGAACACTGGGGGAGTTCTAGGCACAACTCAGGAGGCCCCAGTGCAGCTGTGCCACCCCACTGGATTGAGAGTGTATAAATCCATGCTTAAAAAAGTGAAAATCTCAATTTCATTTCTCAAGTGACTCTCCTGCAGTAAATGCCCTAACCTATAGGCAGCAGACAGCAATTGGATCATAAATGCAGGTGTTAAGCTAAGAGGAGTACCACACATCTCTAATCCCAGCACTCTGGGAGGCCGAGGTAGAGGATTGCAAGATCAAGGCCAGTCTCAGCAACTTAGCAACTTATCAAGACTCTGTCTCAAGAAAAGCATAAACGAAAAACTAAGGATGAAAAGCTCAGCACAAAGTTCTGTGGTCAGTCCCTATCACTGGCCAAATGAAAGAAAGGGAACCCGGAACATTGAGCCGCCAAGGCCTCCACACAACTTCCGCTGGGCTCCCATCTGACGTCAGTGCCCTGGGGGAGGCTTTGCATGCTCCACACACAGCTTTGGAACCCTGGCATGGCCTGTGTTACTTGTGCAGTGACGCTCGTGTAATTTCCCCTGAAGTCTGGTCATTTTCTTGTGAAGCTTTCTCACCAGTGCGTGGGCTGCTCCCCTAAGTATGTTATCTTCTAACTGTTGAGACTCAGAAGTGAGCAAGGGGCCTGGAGCCCCGCCCTAGAGGAAGGCACTTGTGCCACACGGGGTGGAGCAGGCGGTGCAAACGCAACAGTCAGAACACCCTGCTCTGCGCCCTTGGCTGTGGCTTTCGTTTCCGCAAAAGAAAATGGGAGGACTTGCGATTCTAAGCTGAACAGGCATCCAATCAGACACCCGCCTTCCTCTTTGATCTCCTTCTTCAATGCCTATTTTTTAGTAATACATCTTCTTGGTAAGTAGTGCTTACGGCCCCTATGGAAGAGCTCCCATTGGTCTGTTGATGGGTATGTAGGATGCTTTCAAGATTCAGCTGTTTTGAATTCTGCTGCTATAAACGTGTGTGTGTGTGTGTGTGTGTGTGTGTGTGTGTGTGTGTGTGTGTGTTGATGGAATATGCTGTCTTTAACTCTTTCAGAAAGATACCAAGAGGGGAATAGATGGAATTTCTACTTCAGTTTTTTGAGGAACTGTCAGACATATTTCGATGATGGTTGTACTGTTTTAAATCATTGCTAATAGAGAAAATGCACGATGAGCTCTGTGTCAGTTATTTTTTACTCATTTATGGGAAAAAATTACCCAACATTGCAGATTAAGAAAGGAGATGCTCACTGAGTTCCCAGTTTGCGAGGGTTTCACTCCATACCCTGCTGGCTCCAAGGCTGATTGGCACCTGGCAGAGGGCAGCAGTTCACAGTGGTGGAAAGTAGCAAAGAGCAAGGGGAGACACCGCAGCTGCAGCACCTAGCCAGCCTCTCCTCTTTCCATGCTGACTGTGAAGACTAGAGCTCCTCGGAGGAAGCGCCACGGGCTGTCCTCCCTCCAGCCCCTTTATATACCCTTTAAGGGCTGAGCCACTTTAGGGAGGGCCCTCCACACCCTAGGGCGAGGCCTCCGTGCCCCTGGGAGAGGGTGTAGAACTACATACACAACGTCCATGTCCTCCTCTTGCACCGGATGAGGATGTTTACATAGTAAGAACCCTGGCTCGCTGCTGGGTCACTGAAACTTCCAAACTTCTCAAGTTGACCCAGCAGATCAACCTCTACAAGCTCCTTATTCAAATCCACCAGAATGGGGGTTGACACAAGCAATGTGCAACATGGAGTACTGGCAAGCGTGCAGCATCTGGAACTCCCACACTGTGGGTGGAAGTGTCAGATGTGCAATATACTGCAGACTCAGGTGGCAGTTCTCAAACATTTACCCCTAGGAGCTAGTGTGCTCATTCCCGGGTACTTATTTAAGATAAATGCAAACAACCCACAAAACACCAGCACATTAAGAGCTGTTTTACATTTTGATGAAGTGAACATATATCAGTTGTTTGTCTTATTGTTTATGCTTCTGGTGTCTTACATGGGAAATTTTGTTGATCCCTACAGTGATAAAGATTTTTTTTCCACTTTCCTCTTCTTTCATTTTTGTAGTTTTACCTTTTATACCTAGGCAAGATCCACTAACAGTTACAGAAAGACTGGTGCATACATGTTCAGAGTAGCCACATCAATTATGGCCTCAACCTTGGAACAAACGAATGTGTAGAACCCACCAAGAGAATGGATAAATGCAGTGTAGCATAAACGTGGCATGGCAGGAAGGAGTGGGCAAGAGCGCTGTGAGCCAGCACAGATGAATGTTGGAGACACGATCTCCAAAGAAACAGGCAGACGCAGAAGTGTGCGCTGCACGCTCCCAGAATCCAGGGATGGATGTCTGGTGGGGGGATGCCAGCTGGAGCGGGTCATGAGGGGACTCTGCAGAAGAAAAGTCTCAAAGCTCTGTGCTTTCATGAATTAGGCATGTTTGTGTGTTTATGTGTACCTCCCCTCAGTGCTGAAAAAGGACATTTCTGATGTCAGTGTTGCCATCTGCTCTGATAACTGTAGCCCCACAGAAAGTGCCACCCCTAGGAATAAGGAAGAGATGCTTTGAGATTCTGAGGCCCTGTGCTCGTGCGGCGCTGTTACGGAAAGAAGCTGCAGGCAGAAAGTGAAAGCTAAGCCAGGGCAGATGCAGCTTGTCTCAGAAACAAGAAAAGCAACTGTAAGTAGGGAACAGAGTCCAGGAGCCGTGGGAGCTAGCACCACCGGCCATGCCAGAGGGCAGAGCCCGCCCAGCCTTGCGGCACTCGCATCTCGCCACAGGTTGCCCGGCATGCTGGACACAGATCTGCAAGACGTAGAGCTTGCCTGGCTGGATTCCGAACTTGCTCTGGCCTCCACCCCCCTGCGCCCCCTGCTTGCACCTCCTGGAATGGAAATGCCTAGGTTGTACCCCTGAATGTTGGCAGTGTCTCATCGTCTTGTCACTTGTACTGGGGCTCGCAGCTAAGAGCTTGCCTTAAATCTCAAGGGAGACTTTGCACGTGGATGTTTCAGCAATGCTGAAATTGTAAGGACCTCAGTAACTCTCAGAGGTGGATTCGGTGCCTTTTGCTTGCACGAGTCTTTGGGAGGCCAGGGGTGGACCGTTAGGGCTTGTGTTTGTTATTTTTATTTTTCAATTTTTTTTTTATGGCCGGATCAGCCTGCCCCGAGGGCAGGGCTGGTGCAGCATGTGGTGCCAGGGATCGAACCGCGGTCCCTGCAGCCGCCTAAGCTTTCCTAAGCAGGCGCTTTAGACCACTGAGCCATCCTGCCGGGCCCAGGGCTTGTGTTTAGATGCCCCATCAAAGTCTCCTCTGGCCACAGCTGGGGCTTTTGCACAGGCGGCAGGAACTGGAGTGTGTGATTGATTCATGGTGCAGTGCGGGGCTCAAGGGCGCTAGCAGCCTGGCTACGACACAAAGGACAGCGAGAGCTGCAGCCATCCCCAGTTGCTTTGCCACCTTCTTCCCATCATGAACTCTTTCTCCTCTGCGATGCCTGTCTGCCCCGCCACCTTGCCTGGAGCCAGCCAGTTACCCTCTACAAACTGTGAGCGAAACCGACCTTCCCTCCTTCAGTATGGGGTGCCAGGTATTGAGCTCCATTTCTGAGGAAAGTGCTAACATCTCTAAGTTATACTCCTCGAAAAATTCCTAACAGCAGGTTCTTGAATCTCTGCCACTTACGCTTGCTAAAAATAGCTAAGTGAATGGAAATCCACTTTTTAAAAATTAATTTAACACTAAATAATTTTGCTTGTAAAAACGGGGACCTGCAGAAGAATGCCAGATTTCGTTTTGAAATTCACTGTCCTCTCTTTATTTATTACATCTCCACCCTGCACATTCTTGCTTTATGATTTTGCTAAATTTCTTCATTTGAATTATGGCCTTGTGGCCAACAGCGGGTGATCTATTATTCTTATATAATTTTTAAATACAAAGGCAAATGGCATGGAACAATTAGAATCGATGGCTTGGGAGTCTGCTGCTCGGATATCATAGGCAAACACTGTGCTCTTGACTTAAACTACGGGTTCCACTTCACGTGGGTTGTATTCTTCATACATCAGGGATTTTTATAAATTTACTATTCAATCCAGCAGCCCTACTTTGTTCGCAAAATATAAGCAAAACAAATATGTCAGGGTAATGATGCCAGGACTCCCCCTTATTGAAAAAAGCCGTTTATTAATACCTTATTGCTACAAGCTAGATCTTATTATCATCTTGGGTCATTTAGAATCTTATTAGGTATTCTGCTGGTGGATGAATAATCCTGTGATAAATTCTTTGCCATGTCCTTCACAGTTGTCATAGCAGGATCATAAACAGCATTTATAACAATCTAGCCTAGAGGAAGCAGCTGACAACGGTCTGCTTAGCATGCAGGAAATATTCAGATCGGCTAGGTATGGTGCGACACGAGCCCACAGGAGAGCTCCCAAAGTTAAATGCACCGTGGGTTTCGACGAAGACTCCCTTGCGAAAAGGCATGAGGCTGGGGACACGGGGACCAAGCAGGATTTGGCAGCCACAGAGTCTTTTCCCATTCGATCTGCCAGGTAGCAGGGGAAAGGCCAAGCCACCAGCCAATATGTTCCTGACAGGCTGTCCAGACCAAGGTAGCACGTACTCTACGTGTTGCCTGGTTTTTCTATGTACCAACTTCATACATAAAACAATGACTTGCCTGTATTCCTGCTCTGGGTCTGGTTAGTGAATTTGGGGAGATGGTGGATCCAAAAAGGAGGAAGAGTATGGGTATAACTGCTAGCATAAGCCTGGGACTCCTGCTCCATCGCAAAGCTATAGATTTCAGCGCTTAGGAAAACCCATGCTGCATAGGTATACACACACACACACACACACTCTCTCTCTCTCTCTCTCTCTCTCTCTCTCTCTCTCTCTCTCTGTCTCTCTCTCCCCCCTTCAGAGAAGTACAGGGAGCGGCTGTAGCCGCCAATGCCGTTTGTAGGAAATCCCGTACCAGGAGTGCTGACGCCGGCCTTGCATTGCCCCAGCTTCGCTTTCCACTATTTCCTAACACCTCATCATGAATCCTCAGCTCATTCCTTATTATCCTCGATGCAAGCCTGGGCTTTTGCACATGCTGTTGTCTTTGTCTAGAACGCTTTTGTGAATTTGTCAGGCGTCTCAAATGGGCTCTCCCAGAAGCAGGGCCTGAGACAAGGGTTTGTGAGTTGCTGTCAGGAGGGCTGGGGGAGGGGAATATGAGAGAGAGAGAGAGAGAGAGAGAGAGAGAGAGAGAGAGAGAGAGAGGAGGGAGAGAAGCCAACCACGGGTGCTGGGTGAACAGGCTTGCTAGTGGCCAGCAGCAATTCCATCCCCAAGGATTTCCGAGGTAGCAGGACAGAGGCCTGGGGATTTGTCAATTTGCTGCCATCAGTCCTGGGCTGTGCATAGCCCTCCCAGCCTCCCAGCAAGAGAAAGCTTCGGGAGTACAGGAAGCACGGGGTGGGGCATCCCAAAGGTGAAAGCCAGGGTGACACCAGCAGGGCGCTGGCCGAGGCCAGTCCCCAGTCAAGTGCTCCTCACCTTCCAAATGCTCTCCTGGCACTGTTTTCTCTGTGGCAGCAGCCTCAATTCCCTAGTCCTGTGTCGTGTCCTTAGCACCATGTATTATTATGCAGCTCACCAGGTCAGATTATAAGAGAGACTCTAAACTCTAAGTTCCTTTGAGGAGGTGGTGGCACCTGGCTTAAGGGAGTGTCACCAGAATAGCTCCTGGCACACTGAAGCTTGTGGAGCCACACCTCACAAAACCTCACCGAGGACTAGTCTCACCTCAGATGCCCCTCTAGGAGTGAGGCAGGGAGCTGTAAGCAACAGAGTCCACTTGGGCATCTTAGAATGAGCAGAGGATAAAATGAAAACATAGCCAGATTGATACAGTAAGCCCAGGCATCTGCAAATACTCTAAAAAATGAAAGAGGATGAGGGGTCCAAAGTGATCCTGGCTTGGAGCAGTTGCTCTTTCAGTGAGGCTGCCAAGAAAGGGCTTTGCTGGGAGGAACCACTGCGGGCAGAGATCTCAACACTAAGCAGATGAGCCAGGAGTGGTGGAGCCGGGCGTGGTGGCGCAGGCCTGTAATCCCAGCACTTAGGAGGCTGAGGTGGGAGGATCGGTGAGAGTTCAAGACCAGCCTGGGCTACAAAACTAAGCTCAAGGCCAACCTGAACTGTACAGCAAGACCCTGTCTCAAAAAGACAAAAAAATAAATTAAAAAAAAATAAAATAAAATAAAAATAAAACCACTAAGCAGATGAACTGAAGACGTGTAGCACAGAGGAAAGGCTGGGGTGACATTCTGTGGGATGCAGCTGCAGGTGGCCAGTGTGAAGTGCTTGACTACTCCTGAAGAAGGCGCTGCACCAGCCCCGAGCCCGGATGTGATGGAGACTGTAGAGAGATGTAGCTGGTAGGCTTGTGTGGTGTGCTGAGCCAGGCGTATGTGCATGCCTACGGATGGGGAACCTGGGAACTCTTCCTCCCATTCAATTTTTTAAAAAATATATTTAGTACAGGATATATAGGGTCTCACTACACAGACTGGATCAGAGTGATCCTCCTGTTTTCAGTCTCCCAAGCGCTGGCATTATGGACACACGCCAGCCTTAATCACCATCTCAGCCCATCCCAGGAGCGGGGCTGACACAGCAGGCCAGCAGTCAAACCCCTGTCCCTGCCTCTGCCTAAGCAAGTGCTTTAATCTGCTGAGCTATCTGGCTGGCCCCCCACATTGAATTTTGCACTGAGCTTAACACAGCTCTAAAAAATAAAACCTATTGAAAGCAATAAAGTGAGAGGGAGCCAGCCTTGCAAACATGTGGAAAAAAGGGAGACTCTGGGCAAAGGAGACACACAGCACCATGGTTGATAGCCAGCAGCACCCAGGCACGTCCAGGGGCCACAGTGGACGGACTGTCAGAAGAGCTCAGAGCCGTCAGCAGTGCTCCAGGGTGTGGGGACCTCCAAATTTTAATTTAGGTTGTGTGTGTGTGTGTGTGTGTGTGTGTGTGTGTGTGTGTGTCTAGGGCCTCACTATACAGCCTGGACTCAGCGATCCTCCTGTTTTCAGCCTCCCTATAGCGCTGGGACTACAGGCGTGTACCACTATACCTGTACTCCATTGCAGGCTCAGTGAACCCTGAGGGTAGGGCTAGCATGGCATGTGGTGCCAGGGATCGAACCTGGTTCCTGTGCTTGCCTAGGCAGGCACTTAGTCTGCTAAACTATCTCACTGGCCCTGGTATTTTAATTTAAATCAATCTAGCATCAAGAAACATACTAGAAAAAACTCAACACTATACTAAAAACTACTTCCCTTCATTTTCCGAATGTCTATGTCCATGTCAACTTCTGGGCTCATCTACCCTAACTGTGTGGGGTACAACCACTAGGCTACAATAACTGGAGCCATGAAAACTCAGTTCCTCGTTGGCTTCTTGCATGCACCCTGTTGAAATTAACTGTGGAATCCTTTACCGTTGTGATAACTTCAGCTCTTACTTCAACGAAGTAGAAGGAGAGGGTGCATATCTATTTGAGTGTTTGGCAGCCCTGCAAGTCTGTGACTCAGCTGTACCAGGCGAGAACATGAGCTATGTGGCTGATTATTTGAATGTTTCTATGGGAACACTCCTAACCATCCACAGAAATGGAGATGACACACCGGGCAACTGGATGGCACCTTTATCCACCTTCCAAATCTGCACAGTGCCCATGACTGGTTTTCTAATCACACAGACACCTTATACCACCAGTCGGCAACAGTCCCTTCAACCTGGGTATCCTGAGAGTCACTCCATTCTTGTCCTTGTTCCCAGCTGGGTTGGGCTAGCTCAGGGACATGGCTTAGAACCCACTAGGGAACAAGATACATGACCATTCGTGCTGACAAATAGTGAACAGTACATAAATATCCGCTTGGGGCTGTGCATCATCCACTACGGGTATAAACGATTCTCATCTCTATTCAGCAGACACAGTCCTCAAGGCACAGCACTAGACACCACCAGAAAGTCGGAGTTGCTAAGACTCGCTTCTTTCTTTAAGGAAGTCACAGCTCCATAGATCCCAAAGCTGTGGGTGAGTCATGGTTCTGTCAGCCACGCCGGAGACCCACTGCCATACCCGGGCCTCCCGCCTCTCCCTGTCTTCCTCTCCAAGGCCGATTTTGTTCTGGCCAACAGCTACCTGGGTCTCTGTCTCACTGAGCCAACATGCTTGCACCCAACCCCTGTTCTTCCTGCACACAAAGGACAGGGCCCTCTGCTCTTCCATGATTTCTGCTCAAGGAAAGCAGTAAATTGTCTCCTGTGCTTGACCAGAAATTCCCAGGCTCCCGCTGCCAAGACCTCCGAAAGGTGCTGCTGGGCTCAAAACGAAGGCTTCCCACCCAAATATGGTTCCCAAGGAGTGAGTGTGTGGCTCTTCCCCTGATTGACTGACTCAACACCAGCCAATTAGACCTTAAACCGTCTAATCAAGCTGAGATGGAGCCATCAACTCGCTGAATTCAAAAGCAGTTAACTTGACCTACACAACAGACTGCGGCCAGGTATGTATTAGCCTCAGGAATAGCTAGGAAAGCCAGAGAGCACTTGGCAAGCATAAAGCACTTGGGAATGTCAACAAGAATGGCTAAAAGATACATCCAGGGTCTTTTCAAAAGCCCAAAGAATTCACACATAATCTTCTTGATAGGATGCTCTCCTAAACACATGTTTCTGAGTATTGGTTCCTGCCCAAATCACCTAAAACTAAACTTAAACCACTACATCAACCTTTACCATAAAGATCTTTATCTCTCTTCTGTGTGTGTGATTACTATTTGCCAGGGCTGCTTGCTACACCTCAGCTAGGCAAACGGCTCTTCCAAAGCAGTTCAGCCACAATTCCCCACAGCTGTGCTCTTCTCGACCCTTGCCTCAGCATCATAAGTATTCCTCAAGTCTCTTTCTCCAGAACAGTAACACTTCTGTATTCTCAGGACAGCGCAGAGTTATTGTTGTCCTTTGAGAGGGGAAATTATAAAACATGATTTGGAATGTGCTTTAAAAACCAGTCAACTCATTTTTGAAAGGCTTAAATTTTTCCACTCCAAATGCTCTTTTTTCGACTGTACAATTAGCAAATGCAACACACGACATAGATGTAGCGATGGCAGACACTGGTGTGTGTGGTTGAGCACAAACACTTCGTAAAGAACATGGCACCCAGAGACGCCATTCTCGGCTGTCCCTGACGCTGCAGCTGCTCTGGCTCCTGACATGGTGCTTAGCAAAGAGGCACGTTGAGAAAGTCAGCCTGAGAGGAAGATCCCCCTCAGGTGTGTGTATGTTATTAATCATAATTAAGGCAGATCTGACAGCATCTTGGCAGTGCTAGCCGTGAGCTCTTTTCCCTGACATTAAAATCCTAAGGGAATCCTTGCGGTTTCATTACCAACTTCACCACTCTTTACAGCTCTAATGTCCACTTTAAGAAGACGAGGGCTTAGAGGAACTCAAGCTCCGACTGCTGTCTGTCCACTGCCCGTGCTTAGTGAGAATCCCATCAGCAGGAAGCAGCTTCCAGAGGCAAAGTAGAGGGAACAAGGCCGTGAGTCCCAGGGAAGCGTGGACCTGCCCCAGAATGCATTGCTGCTGAAGGGCCATCCTTCAGAATTGTTGGTTTTCGTCAGTGCAGGTGGCTCTGCACTTTCGATTTCCCATGAAATTGGAAAGGGAACCCTTGGTCCCCACTGCAGAGGCCTCCTCCAATCAGATGCAGAGGAGTGGGCATTGGATCCGGTTCATGAGACAGACTCATTTGAATACAATCAAACAAGAGCCTCACTTCCATTCCATTGCAGTCAATTGCATTAAATGTTTTCTAAAAGTGATACCACTAAGGCGAGTTTCTCATCCAAAAAGGAGTTCAGGGACCCGGCAGGATGGCTCAGTGGTCTATAGCACCTACAGGCGGCTGCGGGGACCACGGTTCGATCCCCGGCACCACATGCTGCGCCAGTCCTGCCCTCAGGGCAGGCTGAGCTGGGCATAAAAATAAACAAACAAACAAAAGTTCTGAAACAATAAATAAATAAATATTTAAAAAATAAAAGTTTAAAAAAATAAAAAGGAGTTCAGTGCCTTCAGAGGTGATTTCTGAAGCATTTATTCGGACCATCTGCCCGCTACAGACCTGAGCTAAGTTTTCTCTCAGGTCCAGCAGGGAGATTTGCCCTGTCCTATAGAAACCCCTACTCTCTTTCTGTTGTCCTCTTTGACAAAAGACACGAATTTAAAAGACATCGGTCTGCTTTTGTCCCTACTCAGAGGTGTAGGCTACTTGGACGGTTCTCAGATGCTTGAGGTTTATGCTTGGAAAAATGGTTGCAGTCATTGTGTCGTTTCCGTTTCTCCTGCTCAGTCTTCTCCTTGCGCTCCCATGTCCCGGAAAGCGAGCCCGAGCAGGAAGTAATCAGCCTTAAGAACTAGAGACCAAAAGTGCCGGCCCCAAATCGCCTTGCCTCACCTGCCTTAGGGAAGAGGCACCGCTGAGCAAGAGGGCAGGCACGCACAACCTTCTGCGTGGTGACACTGGCCATTACCACGGCGACAACCCTTGCCTTCTCTTTCCGATGGCTCTCTTCGTCCTCGCTTCCTGTACGTTCCTCTGTGCAGCCTTCTCTGCTGCTATCTTTTAGTCAGTCTTCTCCCCCTGCTGCTTTCCTCTCTCATGTTGCGCTTTTCTGAATGTTTGTCTGTTCCTCTCTCTGTCTTGGAAGATTTGCGTTGCCCAGCACTTAGGGCAGTGAAGGAAAAGCTCATTAGCTATACCATGGATATTTCCTACTGGTAATTCCTCAATGCAGGAAGTAGCTGAAGGTGTTGCTAATTTGTTTGACAGCTATTTGATTAAGAAGAACCAAGGGAACTTTCCACCTACTGATTAAACAGCACAGAAGAAACATTGGGGGGGGGTGTTCAATGGTTTTTCAACTCAGTGTGCCTTTTAAAACCAGGTCATGGAACCAAATAACATTCAACATGAGCTGTGAGGAAAGAAAACATGAATAAATACCGCTGAGATGTTCTTCCATCCTGAAATAAACCAAAACCTAGATTTAAAGTCAGTAAAAGGGTGAGGTGCAAAGAAAACTGGGAGCCTGCACACTGCTAGCAGGGATGTAAACTAGCACAGCCAGTGCGCAGGACAGTGGAGAGAGTCCGGAAGAAATGAAACATGGGTGGGGCATAGTGGTGCATATGTGTTATCCCAGTTACTCAAAGGCCAAGGCGAGAGGATCATGAGTTCAAGGCCAGCCTGGGTAATATGTGAAGACACCCTTATCTCAAAACAAAATAAAATAAGAACTGGAAATGCCATAGACCCAGTCATTTCACTACTGAGCACAGATAGGTAGGAATGGAAATCTGTATGCTGAAGAGATGCCCCTTGTTTACTGAAGTGCTATTCACAATGACTGAGAGGTGGAAACAGTCTAAGGGTCTATCAGCCAATGGTTAAAGTAAACACTGCATAAAGGCACAATGAATTACTATTCAGTCCTCAAAGTGGAATCCTGCCATCTGTGATGTAATGCAACTTGAGGCCATTGTGTTAAGAGACATAAACCAAACAGAAAGACAAAAACCTCGTGGTCTCCCTCCTATGTGCAACCTGGGGAGTTGATCTTGCTAGAGAATTCAGAGGTGCTTACCAGAGGCTGGGAGAGTAAGGGTGGCAGGAGGAGGGAGAGCTGCACAACAGGTGCTGGGCTACTGCTACACAGGAATAAGAAGTTCTGGGTAAGGGCCTGGACACAGTTCAGAGGCTTAAGTGCCTGCCTGGCAGGTCCCGAGTTCGATTCCCAATACCAAAAAAAAAAGCTCTGAGGTGTTACTGTATAGTAAGGTGACTCTATACAATGTGCCTGGTGCTCCAAAAGGACTAGAAGAGAGGGCTTTGAATGTTTTTATCATGGAAAGTGGTAAATAATGGAGAGGATGTGTTGACCCTGATTTAAAGTATCATGTGTATAGGTATGTATCATGGCATTATGTTAGTTGACGGACACGCATTGTTAGGTATCACTTACAAATAAATGTTCTCAAAAGTCAAGACAAGTAGATATTTTGAAGAGTAAGAGAAGCCAAAGCTTGCCTGACTTCAGGGGCTGAACCTACACCTTCTAATCCCAGCCAGGACAAACACAGTCCTCCTAGCAGAAGCTTCTGCACCTGCAAGACAGGCCAGCAGGGGCAGCACCAGGCCGGCGGTCCAGGTGAGGAAGGCAGGCATGAGCAAAATCAAAGGCTCATTTCCACTCTGTGGGGCCTTTGAAGAAAACACAATGGATATTTGATACTCAGAAAGCCAGTGATGATAAGCTCAAGTACCTATGTTATAGAGTAATAGTATCACAAAGCTTTTCTGCTGGAGGGTGAAGAATGTAAGTTAACAGACCAAAAATTGGAGAAAAAGAAGGGTTATAAGGATAGCCAATATTTTGGCCCTAGCCCTTCAAGGTCAATAAGGACCCAGGATATAGGAGAACCTGTGCTGTAATATCCTATAAGTCAGAGGTGTCCCAAATTTTCTGGTCAAGGAGATTATGGGACCTCAGAGGAAAGGGATGAATGAACTATAGTGCATCTAAGGAGAGTCACCCAGAGAAAAACATTCTCTCAGGCTTTCACAGAAAGCAAAATGGCCAAGCAA
>PVJA010040800.1:0-18275 GCA_004027025.1 Myocastor coypus | reverse complement strand
AAAAAAAAAAAAAAAAAAAAAAAAAAAAAAGAAAAAAGAAGAAATTATATCTTTTAATACAGCAACTTTTATTATTTTATTTTGTGTGAAGCAGATGAAGACTATGGGTTCACTCTCTAGAGATATGCTCCTGTGTGCGTGCATACATGCACACATGCATCATTTTGTGTATAATTTATATGGTTATTTGACCCCCATAAATCCGTAATTCCAGGACTGGTTATTTGACACCAAAAAATGCAGGAAGGGGCTGGGCGATGGTGCACACCCGTAAGCTCAGCATTCTAGAAGGCTGAGGCAGGAGGATTGCAAGTTCAAGCCTATCTTGGGAAATTTAGAGACCCTGTCTGCAATAGGAATGGTGAACTTCAGAAACAAGTCCCTGGGTTTAATCCCCAGTACTACAAAAAAAGGAAAAAAAAATCTAAAAACAAAGAATTCCAGAAAAAGCAAACTTGAAGTCTAAAGCATCTTGGAAGACAAACTTGTGATTCTTTATACACTAGGAGACAGGAAAATGGCAGAGTGGTTAATAGCAATAAATTAATCTCTCTGTGATTCAGAATCCAGACACTGGAAAATAACAACACAGGGAAGAAAAGAAGGAGGAAGATGGCTGCCCTAAACTGAGGAAGGAACTGAAAGGAAAATTGGAGCCTGCAGAGAAAGTGCAGAGACAGACTGCTACACACAAAAACAGAAAAGAAGTTCAAATTAGAATTTCTCCCTGGCTCTCATCTCACAGCACAAGTGAGGTGGGTCAAATCTACAGAGACACAGTGAGGACAGGGACTCCAGGGGCCTCAAGGGAGAAATGCGCCAGTGGCGCCGAGCGACAGGTGCAGTGTGCTACAGCACCTGCTGGTGTGTGACTCCAGCCCAGGCACCTGCCATGGTCCCTGGAGCAGCGCTCAGCCAGGTGTAATTTTAAGAAAGAGACAACTGAACCCAGGACTTGGAGCAGCTCCCAGTATTAAAATTCATTCCATAGTGACTAGGTGAGGGACAATTGCAAGAGATGTCTCAGGTGAGACCAGGAAGACACACCCAGAGTATTGCAGACTGAATAATTTAGGCACCTACTCCACAGCCAGAGGCTGGGATCAGCCTGAGCTTCTCTGTGGAGCTGAAAACACCAGAATGGGCACCTAACACAACTGCAGGCTTGCCAGGATTGTGCAGGGTGATGTGGGCTCCATCTGCCTCATTTGTCTAGCAGTGGCAGTAGGGGAACACCCTGAACTGGACACTACCATAAAATGGTAGGACCCAGAAGACAACCCCAGGCTTAAAGTAACAGAGGAAACACCTTTTCTTTGCATTTCTTTTTTCTTGATTTTTTTGTTTTTTGTTTTTCATAGGTATGAGCTTTATACACTGGAAGAACTGGTGTTGACAGTCCAGTATACTGCTGTGCTGCTCAGCTTTCTGAGGGGATGCTCCGTTGAAGCTACCCAGGTTACCCTTGCAGGTAGAATCCATACCTCTGAGTATCTCTTCTCTCCCCCTCCTTGCCCTTCAACTGCCCTTAGATGACATCAGCCCACAGATGTTTACCAGGACATGGTGCTGGAATAGATGCAGTGGGGAAATGGCTATGAACAAGTGTTCACCAGGATGGATGACAGATGAGGACTGGCCCTGCTTGTACTGTACCGCCAGGGCCTCTGGGTCCTTGGCAAGCCCCGCCTCTAAATTCTGGGTCAGTGCTCTTCCCTCCCCCTGCTCTACCACTGCCTAGGCTCACCCACACCTGGAAGGTAAGTAACACTTGCGGAAGCAGGATGTCTCCTAGGAGAGAAGCTACCTTAGACAGGTGCTCCCAGCCAAGCTCAGAGGCCTAGAGAAGGGTCACAGCGAGGTGGCAAGGACTCTCCTGGTGATAACAGGTATTCAGCATGGTTCCCCAATGGGAGAGGAATGAGGAATTCCCATTCCCAGTCTGCCCATCCAGCTGTGGAGTTCATAGCTTGGATATTGCTCCATGGAGTGTCCTATTGGAGGCTCAGGCAAAGGAAAAAGCCTGGGAGGTGAGTTTGCAAGGAACCACAGTGCGAGTGCAGAGCATTCGGCATGCCTTGTGTCAGTGTTTCCAGTTAGTTCACACTTTGTACACTGCCTGTCAAGCAAGCCTGAATATCCAAATTCCTGACAGATTCAAATTCTTGACTCTGTGACAACATCAGAATAGTGACATTTCCACAGACTACTCTGGCCTAAGGTGAGACTGGGCCTACCACAAGATCTGTGGACCAGGTCTTCATGAATGCAAAATATATTTCTAATGAGTTGTCATGCTCTGCTTTGTAAAAGCAAAGAAAAATTAAAATTGGTTCCCAAGCCTTGCAGAAGAAAGACGAGCAGCGACAATTCCAGAGGACGTGTGGGGGGCCAGGACATTCTGCCACACCAGCGAGCTTCGTGTTTCTTTTCAAAAAGTTTAAGAAATAGATCTAAGTTTATAGTCTGCTTTTTTCTAATAAAGCTTCCGTAGCATCTTCTGGGCTATCTAAACTTCTTAGTAAATTTGACACAGTTCTGCTCCCCGGTACCGTGAGATAGCACTGCTCAGGAGGCAGCCTAACCCAAGGACAGTGGCTCCAGCTGGTGTCCCTGCTCAGCTCCGTTCAGCTGAGCTGCTAGGAAGCCCCAGCCGTGCATGCAGTGCTGAGAGACTTCCTACAGCACTTAGTGCAAGAGGGCTTGCAGGGACAGCGGTTCTTTGTAATGAGTCTTCTTAGGAAAAAGTGCATAAAGCAAGCACATGGTTCATGAATTACCTTGGTTTGTTTGGCTTCCGTTAAATGGCGTTTTACTGCTCAAGTGCGGAGCAACATGAGTACTAGCTCCACCCAGTGGCCAATCCCCGCTAAAACACCATGGCTTTTCTCCAGAGCTGCTCTCAAAATAGCTTTATCTGGAAGATATCCAGCAGCCACCTGGGATGATCTATTACTTCAACTATGGCTGGGACGAATTGAGCTGTGCTATAAAGGGACACACACTGTATTTCAAAGGCTTAGTATGAGTAAGGAAACTGGTTAACAATTTTATGTCGATCACATGTTAAATGATATTTTAGATGCATTGTGTTAAGTACATTGCCAAAATTTATTTCATCTATTTTCCCTTATTTTTAATGCGACTAGTAGAAAAATTATAATATATATGACTTATATTTAGGACTCATTATATCTGTACTATCAAGTTCAGTTCAATAAAATGAATTTTTTAAAAAGTGGGAGGAAAGTCCAGTTCAGATGAGTAAAGATGATTTCAGGTATTTCTGAGTATACATACATCAAATCTTTTCCCCATCAAGGTAAAGGTCTGAAGCTTTTCCTTTTGTTTATACAAGCTGTCCATTGGGCCACAAATTCCCAGCAAACACTGGAACTTTGCACAACTCCTTATCTGTGGTTAGGCCCTGCGCAATCATGCAGCACAGACGCACTCCTCTAATCCTGATAGAATAACTGCACCCAGCCTGTGGACTCCCAGAACTCGGGAGGCTGAGACTGGAGGACCACTGCAAATCTGAGGCCAGGCCAGGCCTCAGTGAGCTCGAGGCCAGCTTGAACTGTGTAGTGAGAGCCTGTCTCAAAAAGACAGAAAAAAAAGTCATAAAAATTTTAAAAGGAGAGGAAAAAAAAAAAAAAAAGCAATAACTGCTCCTTTCAAGACACCAGCAGAAATCAGCAGTGTAACTATCCAAGCTATCTTGTGTGTATAAATACATATTTCTTTTTCCCTTCTTTCTTTTCTCCTTTTCCTTCTCCCAGTTGTCCCACCACTTCTGACAGTTTCTTCCCTTTTCGCAGGATCTATTATACCTTTGAGATTTTATTTACTCTTTTAGATTCTTACAGTAGGGAGACAATATGATCCTCTCACATGAGGTCTGGTAGACCTCTGTCCCTCCAACAGTGGTGCTGCCCAGGACTGCACACCAGAATATGCTAGGAGTTTACTCAGAGTCCCCATCCCTGGGTTCTACCCCAGAACCACTCAAGTAGTTTCTCTAAGGCTACCAAAGGTATGTTTGGTTTTTCTCCCCTGTAAATTGCTATATACTAATGCATATTTAAAAACCGCTTTTTTGTGGCATAACTGGAATGCAATAAACTTCCCAAGTTTTAAATGTTTAGACTGGGAGTGGTGACATGCACCTGTAATCCCAGAGTTTGGGAGGCTGAAAACATTAGAGAATCATGATGAGTCTGATCCGTGTAATGAGACCCTGCAGACCCTGTACTAAATACATAAACAAATAAAAAATGGATAAAATGTTTAAATTCTACACTTTGATACATGGACATTTTCATGAAACTATCACCATCATCTAGATCAGTGGTTCTCAACCTTTCTAATGCCATGACCCCGCAATATAGTTCCTCATGTTGCGGTGACCCCAAACCAAAAAATAATTTTGGTGGCTGCTTCAAAACTGTAATTTTGCTACAGTTATGATTCAGAATGTAAATACCTGATATACATTATGTATTCTCATTGCTACAAATCAAACATAATTTAAACATAGTGATTAATCACAAAAACAATATGTAATTATATGTTGAGAAATATTTATTACTAATTCCAATAAATAACATTTCACCATGGCATAGCACAGGTTTAAAAAGCCATCAGAAATATGTATTTTCCGATGGCTTTAGGTGACCCCTGTGTTTTGGTCATTTGACCCCCGCTGGGGTCGCAACCCACAGGTTGAGAACCACTGATCTAGATCATGCCTATATGTTTTGGTTCTTTTTTTTTTTTATTGGATGCAGGGTCTCACTCAGACTCATAATGATCCTCCTGTCTCTGCCTCCCTGGTGCTGGGATTACAGGCCTGCACCAGTATGCCCCAGGGTTCTGGGGCAGGGCACTGCATGTGGTACTGGGGATTGAACTCAGGTCCTTACACTTACCAGGCAGGGCTTAGACCACTGAGCTATCTCCCCAGCCCGTTTCATTTTATGTTTTGTGATTCTGAGGTAGATCTCAGAGCCTTACACATGCATTCTACCACTGAACCACACCCCCTGGTTCAGCCTGTATGTTTTGAAAAAGATCTCAGGTGATACTTGTTGGAGTACCTCTGGTCAGCAGTGTGACAGAATGACCATAAATTGCAAGAGCTCACAGAACCTGGTGGCTGCTAGCTCCACCTGTGATCAAAGAGAAGGCATCATTGAAAACATAGATGTGAACTGGGCTTGCAAAGATTTGGCCAGGTGGAGGTACCTGAAGACATGAGCAGGAGCACAGTGCAGGTGTGGAAAGGAGAGGGCAGGAGGTCTGGATACAGTGGGTGAAAGTGTGGAAAGATGAATCCAGTGCATCCCCAGAAAGCCTTTATGGAAGAACTGCTCCTCTGTGAAGGACCCACTGACAGTGTTTGTTGAATGCCAGCCAGTATTCTCAAAGCTGTTTTCATCAAAATCTCACAGCAATCAGGGCCAGCCAAATAGCTCAGCAGATTAAAGCACCTACAAGCAGGGCTGGGGGCCAGGGTTTGATACTCAGGCCTGCTGTGCCAGCCCAGCCCCCAGGTGTGCTGAGATGGCAATTGAGACTGGACATGGTAGCGTGGGCCTGTAATCCCAGCTCTTGGGAGGCTGTAAACAGGTGGATCACTATGAGTGAGCCCCTGAACACCCTGTAGGTCCTTCCCTAAAATACCAAAAAAAAAAAAAAAAAAAAAAAAAAAAAAAAAAAAAAAAAAAAAAAAAAAAAAAAAAAAAAAAAAAAAAAAAAAAAAAAAAAAAAAAAAAAAAAAAAAAAAAAAAAATCTCACAGCTATCCTGTGAAATTAGCAACTCAACATCTTATAGTTGAGAGTTTAAGGGCTTATTCAAGTTCACAGGCCCTGTAGGTGAGGCAGGCTTCAAATGCAGGCAGAGAAGCGGCCCAGAGAGAGCTGTGCCCTCCTCTTCTCTCCCTGCGTCCCTTGCCACCTATTGAGAGCTGGCCTGGAGTCAGTGAGCAGCTCCAGCTCTTCCCTGTTCTCTGGGCATGCGCTGCATCTTCCATCAAAAGGAAAGAGTCCGCAGGATGCCCCCAGGCTTCACACATCAGTGCCTTCCCTATCTCTCCTCGTTCCTCATTCCTCACCAAGCAAATGAATCATCCTGAAACACAGCCCAATCTCCTTATCAGAGGTTTACATGGTTTCCTCTGGACTCAGAGACCTTGGGAAGACCACAGACATTCGGCTTAGCATGTCAGCACAGCACCTTCCAGCAAGGTATGACAGCATCATGGGGAAGACCAGCATGGTGGTGAAGGTTCTCCCATTCTACAGATAAATGAACTGTTTCCCTTTCTTTCTTTCTTTCTTTCTTTCTTTCTTTCTTTCTTTCTTTATTTCTTTCTTTCTTTCTTTTAAGACAAGGTTTTGCTATGCAGTTTGAGCTGGCCTTGAACTCACTTTGTAGCCCAGGCTGGTCTTGAACTTACAATAGTCCTCCTGCCTCAGTGTCCCAAGTGCTGCGATTACAGGCATGTGCCACCAAACCCAGCAAGAAACCGTTTCAAAGAGGCCACATGACTGCAAGAGACGTCAATGCTGAGAAAAAAATGGTAGAGACCACTCTCACTGTCATTTTATAATAAGGAAATTGGTATCTGTGTAGTGGCCATGGTTGAAAACTTCAAGTTCTAACGCTGTAAGGTCTGAGTTCATCTCATAAAACTGTGCCTCGGTTCCTTCAGCTGTAAATGAACAACCATGAGACAGCATCCAACTCATAGTTAGATAATAAGGAATAAGAAGGAATAGCAGTTATGCTGGTGCCTGCACTCACCTTTACACCCATAGCTACTGGAATTGTGACTTTTTTTTTTTTTTCTAGAATTGCCCCAAATGGATTTTTTGTAAAATATTTATTTTTTTTTTTCTTATTATCTGCAGAGGCTGATTGAGGATGGCTTGGGTAAATCTGCTTAGTGACCGCCAGAGTCAAGGGCATTATATTTGAAAAGTGGGAAGGCAACTAATATTGCTCATGGTTCTCTGACCTAAATACAGACTAATAGAAAACCTGACAGTGGTCACTGCAGAGACAGACACAATGGAAAAGGATTTCAGGGGCCAGCTGGCAGCTCACAAAGAATTATTGCCAGTGTGGTCCTGCCTTGCTCAAAGTACTATAAGAGACAGGTGGCTGAGTCCTTTTGGTGCCAACTGCCAGTCACCAGGGCACAAAACAAGCTCTGTGTGTGCTCCTGCCTCCGTCCACATGGACCTCCAGACACACAGTACCTTACAGCTTAATGAGGTGAGGCTCAGGAAGATTTTCTCTCAGCTCATTCTCATGGTGTCTTTATATGCAGAAGTCAGAGGGTATCTGTTATTTCACAAGATTTACTTCTCCATTTTATAAACAGTGAAAATATGGCTGTGCAACTTAATATAAAATGACACAGCTAGAACATGGTATAGTCAGGATTCAAAGATCTTTTCTCCAAAGGACCACACTATTTTTCATTGTTTTGTTCAAGCCAGAAATGCCCTGGAAACCTCATACAGTTCTGTGTGAAAGCCATGTCCTTTCTTCCTTCTCTCTTTCTTGGTGCTTACTCTGAGCTGTCATCATTGATATAGTATACTGGATATACTTCCTGGTGATAGAGTCCCTCCACATAATTAAAGGTTCACATTTGTTCTCCAGGAATCCCCAGGCCCCATGATGATGATTTTTCCATTTTAATTAGTCATATTTCTGAATAAAGTACTATTTAAAACAATACAGAAGAGCTCTGGGTATCAGAGAAAATAGCCTGGCTCAGAAATTGCACTTCTAGATATTTAGTCAATAAAAATGAAAGCCTATGACCATAAAGCCACCTGTGGTGAGAGATCATATGTCAAATATGTACTGATAGGAAATAACATACCCTTGGGGCCCGGCAGGATGGCTCAGTGGTCTAAAGCGCCTGCTTAGGAAAGCTTAGGTGGCTGCAGGGACCGCGGTTCAATCCCCGGCACCACATGCTGTGCCAGCCCTGCCCTCAGGGCAGGCTCAGCCAGCCATAAAAATAAATAAATAAACAAACAAAAGTTCTAAAAAAAAAGGAAATAACATACCCACATATTGGAACTTAGCAATTAAAGAGGAGAGAGAGAGAGAGAGAGAGAGAGAGAGAGAGAGAGAGAGAGAAGAAGGAGGAGGAGGAGGAAGAAGAAAAAGAGGAGGAGGAGGAGGAGGAAGAAGAAGAGGAGGAAGAAAAAGAACTACACACAACCACATGGATGACTCTTATTTGAAAAAGAAAAGTCAGAAGCAGAAGAGTACATGCTGTGTGCTTTTACTTAGATATTCTAGAACCCAGAAAACTAAACTATAGCGATAAAAATCAGAACAGTGCTATAGATGGCAGAGGGAATAGTGGGTAGATGTAACTAGAAATGAGCACAGAATAACTAGCAGGTGATGGAAAAGTTTATATATTGCTTGAGGTGATACTGCTAGAGGAATATATACTTCTCAAAGTATACATTGTAACTCACTGAGTAATTATAATTATGCAGTGGTACCTCAATTCATGAACTTAATTCGGTTGCAATCAAAATCAAGGAAAGAATTAACTTTGTGAACCAAGGTACCACTGTACATCAATAAATTATATTCATTTTTAATGTAAAAATTGAGCAAAGTGTGAGAGTCACTTTAGGACTATGTATTTTCCCCATAGCTTCATTCACACATTTTGTTCTGCTACATGAGGTTCCATAGGTCAGTGGAGATATGTAGTAATTTTGAGGGAGATTCTCAGAAATGACCCGTGGCATTTTGTTACTCAGTCAACCCAATATTAATTGAACATCTACTATGTGCCTGGTAATATCTAGAGGTAATAGATCAGAAATACAGAAATAAATGAGGCATAGCCTGAATCTAGGAGAGCCCACATGGCACATAGGAAGTCAAGAATCATTAAGGTAAGAATGAGGAAAAAACACCAAAAATTGTTTGAAAACGAAGTATTTCCAAGGTAGTGCAGTGCAAGGCAAACAGTCTTGAAATGGAATTCACTGGCTAAGAAGCAAATGCAGGGAGTAGCTTCTTTCACTCAGGCACAATCAGTCCTTGCTTCTGAGGTACCCTAATACACCTCAAAGACCAGCTTTCTTCACCCTGAGAAAGGGGCTCTAGAATTGGAATGCCCTTCCCCTGCTGTGCACTCTGCAGTGGGTTTCTCAGCCTACCCAAAGTGACTGGAATAAAGCCACATGAGAGGATGGAGGTTGTTCAAAATGGCGATAACACGACTGGGTTTCTCCTGGGCCTGGGGATGTGGTTCCCTAGCAAGCACATGCTGTGTTCAATCCCCAGCGCTGGAAAAAGAAAAACAAAGCAAAGCAAACAACAACGGTTTCTCTGGGCCACTGATTAGCCACTGGACCCTGTCTTGCCTGTGCAGAGAGCGCAGAAGGCGTAGGGCTGCATCTCAAAGGTGACCTCCTGCTGGGTGCTTATGAAGTTAGCCGCAGCCACCAGAGACCACCAGCTCTGTGGCCACAGCTGAGGCCCATGCAAGTCCTTGCCATGAACGCCCGCTGCAAAAAAGCCTCTTCTCTCAAAAAAGAACCAACTTCTCACTGGTTTCTGCCAAGGTGATGGTGTCAGAACAAGATGGTTTGTCTCTCGGTAACTTCCTCCTCCCTCAGACAGGAAAAGGGCTCTGCCTACAGAGGCTACCGCTGCTGAGTAAGCTGCAGGAAATTGACATCCTGACAGGGTAAAAATGGTCAACTGTCAGCCATTTCTTCTGGTGGAAATGAACATGTGATTGTATTCCCAGCGATAAGGAACATGTAAATAAGACTTTACCCAGCTGGGCTCTTTCTCAGCAACATCGTCATATAATTTAAGGCACATGATAAACCACAGCAGCAGATGGGCATTGGCAAGATGCTCTTGTTTGACCTGTTTTAGGGTTCCTAGGGGTGACCATCAGGTTTTCTTTTTTCTTACCAGCAGAAGAAAATTCTGCTGAGGAGGAAAACTTCCATGCACAAACTGAAACTCGTTTGCCTGATCGTTCCCTAAGATTAGGAAATTATGTCCAGTCAGAACCCACGGGGCTTCTCAGGGACACCGCAAGCAGTAAGAATGTACGTACGGACAGGGAAGGCAGTCCAGTTCGTTGCATTTTTCCACAAAAACTGGTACTTCAGGGTCCAGATTCTTTTCTGGTTTTGTCTTTTGTTGTTGCTTTTGTTTTGCTTTTTGAGACAGGATCTTGCTATATAGTTTAGGCTGGCCTTGAACTCACAGCAATCCTCCTGCCTCAGTCTCTGAGTGCTAATCTTACTTGGATGACTGTTGTGGTTTATGTCTAGTCGTCCCCCCAAAGCCTCATCAGTCAGGGAGCGGGGACTTCTAGAGTTTGAGACTTGATCCATGATCCCTGGGATTATGGGTTTTAGTACAGATGAGATTATGGGTCTAACTACTTTTGGGATTATGGGTATAGCCTAAACCAGAGGCTGAGGTGGAGAGCCTGAATGTAACATAAAGAGAGACAGAAAGACAGACTTGAGCTGTTGCTCTCTGCTGCCCTGTTTGGTTGGCTACTTCTGCCACCATTTTGTTGCTGTTCCACCACCATGAACTGGATGCTTTCTACCCTGTTCCACTCAACCTTGGGCCAGCCCAATATGGACTGAAACCTCCACGAAGTGTGAGCTAAATAAACCTTTCCTTCCTTCATTTTGAGCGTCAGGTGTTCGTCCCAGCAACAAGTAAAAAGTAACTAAGGCAATGACCCAACCTTGGGGATCCTGATAACGACCCCTTATCTGTGTTTGTACATACATTTTCACTGCAGCATATATACATTGGAACATCAGCCTTAAAAGGAAAGGAAACTCTGACACACACTATAACATGTATGATCCTTGAAGACATTATGCAAAGTGAAATAGGCCAGTCATAAAAGGACAAATTTTCTGTGGTTCCACATATCTGAGGTATCTATAGTTGTCAAAATCATAAAGACAGAAAATATCATGGTGGTTGTCAAGGGCTGGGTGGTGACAGTTACAGGGTTCAGCTGTGCAAGATAAAAAGTGTTCTGGAGATAGGCTGTATGATACGGTATTTAACATTACTGAATTCTACACATAAAATGGTTACAACAATAGATTTTGATTTGAGTATGCTGCCACAAAGTTCTTAGAAAGCATCTGGGAATCCGCTGTCATAGTCTGACCAGGATGTGGACAACCCTGGTTTGCAGAACAGTTTGCCTTACTGGTGTGGACCGGTCTGAGTGACTGGTCTTCCGAGCTCAATGCTGCTTTACTGAGAACACACTGAGGTCCTTGGTCTTCCTGAAGGAGGCAGGTAGTTGAGGCCTGGCGTCCTTGGCAACTGGAGTGGACACCTGTGGCAGGTGAGGAAGGACACTGTGAATTCTCAGTGGTGCTACCCTTCTCCTCCCTAGCCTCAATAATGACTCTATTCACACAAAGCCTAACCTTGCCAATGGAGCCAAAACAAAGCACTCATTCTATGAACCAGGAAACATGCAATAGAAACCCCAAGGAGCTGCCCTGTGGGTGCTCAGCCACTTGATAGGAGCAGGGTCATATGCAAGAACAAAGAAAGGTCTCAGGATCGTAATGGAGACAAAGCCCGTGTCAGGAGACAGAACTCAGGCTCTGCCAGTCATAATGAGAAAACTAAGGGCCCAGAATCAGACTATGAAAGGGTTAAAGCCTCTGGATTTGAAGACACATGATGGACTGACCACCATATGAATCACTTTTCTACTCCTAAGACAAAATATCCAGCAACAGCAACTTAGGGGGGGCAAAAGCTTACTTGGTCACAGTTTCATTGGATTCAATCCACGGTCAGCCAGCTCTAAGGCAGAAAATATATAGCAGAACAGCATGAGAAAGCTGTCCACTGAGTGGTGGCAAGGAAGCAGAGAGATAAGGGAGGAGCTCGGGAAGAGAATACACCCTTCCAAGTCATGCCCACAATTATCCACACGTTCTGGCTAGCCTCTACCTCCAAATGTGAGACTTTTGGCAGACATTTTAGATCTAAACCAGAACATTACATCTCCGCCCCAGAAAGGATCAAGTCCATCTCATTAACATTCCCATCACTGCTGAAGAGTCCATGTCCAAAGTCTCCTCTTAGCCAGGCAGCCTGTAAGATTAAAAAAAAAAAAAGTTAAATGCTTGCACCAGACAATGGCACAGGGCAAAGCAATGAACCAAAGCACAACTAAAAACCAGGCAGTGAATATTAAATCCTTGAGCTTCATTTACTGCCCTTAGAGCAGGCCGAGGTGAGGTGCAAGCTCCCAAAAGCTTCAGCAGCCCCGATCCAATGGCATTGGTGGATTTGGCCCTCCTGGCCTCTCTCTGCTTCTGACCCACCACAGTGTGAACACCTCTGCCCCACCATGCCATTCCACCATGTTGTTCCTGCTCTAAAGTCAGCCAACTTCAGACTGCATTCCCTGAAACTGCAAATCAAACAAAACCTCTCCTTTAAGTGGTGTCAAGTATTTTGTTTTGGAGCTGGGAAAGCAGCTAATTCAACTGCAGAGACTCCTCCATGTGGATTCCCGGATGATGATCAGAGAGGCCTACTTGGGATGGGCCTCAGAAGAGCCTGCAACCCCCAAACCACCACCCTGTCACCACTGCCAGTTCATCAGTACTTATCCAGGGGTAAGAGGATCATCCTCTTGGGATTTCTGAATAATGTATTGCTTTTCTCCTCTCCGTGGTACACCTTTTCCTTCCTGATTCCATTCTCTGGTATTGTCTTGACTCTCCCTGTGGGCTGCCTCAAAGCCTTTGTAAGAGGCAGAATACATTAACAAGTAAACAAAAGATCAATTTTAAAAACTCTTCAGGAAAAGGAAGTGTTAGCCATTGTCCACTCTTGTCCTCATCTTCCTTCCACGGGACAAACTCACGGAATGTAGAAGAGCTCACGTGGATTATAATGATTTAGCATCCACTGTTGCCTAACCGACTACCTCTGAACTTCGCATTTTAAAGCCACCATTTTATTTTGCTGTGCACATTATGAGATAGGAATTTGGGAAGGATTTGGCTGGCTGGTTCTCATGTGGAGTCTATCATGTGATTTCACTGAATGTCAGTTGGTCGAGGCTGGGCTCAGCTGGCCTGGATGTCTAAGGTGACTTCATTCCTCCCAGATGCAGTGGGTGCTATGGCTCCCACTTGGAGCACCAATTTGTAGCCTCAGGTACTGGTGTGTAGCTCAGTGGCAGAGTGTGCTCAGAAGGCATAAGGCCTTGGCTCAGTCTCCAACACACAAGAAACCCAAAAGTGTCCGTAGCTTTTCCATATGGCTGTCCTTACAATGTGGTCACCTCAGAGAATTTAGGGTTTTCATTCTTGGTAGCAGAGAGCTCTAAAAGCCAGAGTCCCCATGTACAAGGTGAAAACTGCACTGCCTTTTAAGAAAAACAAACAACTGACATATCACATATTCAATAAGAATCACCTTTTTGAAAGTGGACACTTCTAATATATCCACAAAAATATGCCGCCACCACTGTGGTTTAATTTCAGAACATCTTCATCACTGAAAAAGAAACCCTGTACCTATCATCATTCTTCATTTCTCCATTCTGCCAGCCCTTGGCAACTGATGCTCTGTACATTACCTCCTATGTTATCCTAAACATTTCATACTTATATAATTATATACTCTGTGGACATTTCTTACTGGCTTCTTTCATTTAAAGTTCCACTCACGTTGCTCCATGTATTAGTATTGTATTCCTTTTTGTGGTGGAATAAGATTCCATGTATAGTGCTTGATTTTAAAATTGTGGTTCAAATACATATAGTAGAACATAAATTAGCATTTTAAATTCACAGTTAAGGGCCAACAAGATAGCTCAGCAGACTAAGTGCTTGCTTAGGCAAGCCCAGGGGCCAGGGTTCAATCCCTGGCACCACATGCCACACCAACCCTGCCTCCCAGGCATGCTGAGCTGGAGATGGAGTCCAGGAATAGTGATGCATACCTGTAATTCCAGCACTAGGGAGGCCGAAAACAGGAAGATCACTATGAGTCCAACCTGCATAGTGAGACCCTGCACACACACACACACACACTCACACACACACACGCATGCAAAAATAAAAATAAAAATAAATAAATGCAGTTAAGTCATAGTAAGTCCCCTCACACTGTTGTACCATCAATTTCCAGAACTACTTCATCTTATAAAACCACATTGCCTTTTGTGACCGAGTCTCATAAGCTCTGTGGCATTGCTGCTAATTTAAGCTATTGGGTGTAAATCACTAAAGTTGACCACAGAGAACAGAAACTCTGCCTTTCCATGGGAGGAATGCCTGAGAACCTGAGATTTAAACCACCACACCAGTGAATCCTGGATCTTAAAATGCTGCTTAGCATTATACACAGAAGTGTCTCAGAGCCAGGCCTGGTGGTGCACGCCTATAATCCCAGCACTTGGGAGGCTGAGGCAGGAGGATCAATGCAAGTTTCAGACCAGCCTGGGCTACAAAAGTGAGCTCAAGGACAACCTGAACTGCATCATGAGACCCTGTCTCAAAAAAAAGAAAAGAAAAGGAAAAACAAAAAGACAAAAATGTGTCTCAGATACTATTGGTAAAATGCCTAGACCTCTCCCAGATCTGGGGCTGTCCCTTCTTGGCACTGTTGACCTTTCTTGCATCTTAGTCTCAGGCTAGTCTGTGATGCACTAGTATGAGCAGCAGAGGCTGCACACGACTTTTGGAATTGGTCATGGTCAGGGCTAGGTTGGGATCAACTTAGATTAATCAACCAGATCAGCCACTGACTCATGGTAGATTCAGAGTGAGTCCCATTCTCTCTCCAGGGTGGTAATTTCTGCTGTTCTGGTCATGAAATCACTGCAAAGATCCAGGGAACTAATGAGAGCCTTTGGAAATAGAGTAAAGGCAGCTGCTGGAGGGAATGGTCAATATGGGTTCAGCTGGATGCTTACACCAGAGGAATTCAGCCAAGCTAACCAAACTAAGCAAGCAGCAACAGAACATAGAAAGTATAAAGTAAGAGGGCTCAAGGGTAGGAAGCTTCCCAGGACTCTGTCACCTACCTGCCTCCCTTCTGTTTAAGTTTTCCTAAGACCTCACACTCCAGGCAAGAGCTCCCTCCCTGCAGGTACTGCACTTTATATTTACTCTCCTCTCAATGGACTGTCTGTCAATTCTCGTGACTGGTCATCTCCGTCCCTAGTCAGAATTCATGAGGCAAGCTGGGCATGGTGGTCACGCCTGTAATCCCAGCACTTGGGAGGCTGAAGTGGGAGGATTGACGTGAGTTCAAGACCATCCCAGGCTGCAAAAGTGAGCTCAAGGCCAGCCTGAACTGCCTAGTGAGACCCTGTCTCAAGAACACAAAACAAAACAAAACAACAAAATTCATGAGTCAGGACACACTTGAGTTTGTATCTTTTTCCCAGGGATATGTGGGGAATAGATTTCTCCACCTTGTTTACTTGCCCTTCTGCAGTTCCTCCTGCAGTGCCCTAGAAACTCTGCTAGAAGTCAGTGCAGGCACATTGCTGTAGACTCCTTGGCAACCTCTGTTTGGGGCACAGGTGGGGAGAAGCTGCTCTTCTCTATCTCTGCATTTATTTTTTTACTTGCTCTGCCTACCACCCCAAATCAGCTGCATCTTGCATGGGCAACAAAACCATTGGGTCTCAGAGGCTTCTCATTATTATCTGCCTTATGACAGCAAGCAGTAAAGCACAGAGAGATTTCATTCATTCATTCATTCATTCAATTATTCATTCATTCATCCACTTACTCATTCACTCACTCACTCAGTCATTCAACCAGCATCCATTGCAGTCCACAGTGTGACATACACTAACTTAGAGTCTGAGGATGCCTTCCCAAAGGCACAGAGATCCTCGAACTGATTGAACTTCCATCTGAGTGGAGAAAATAGAACACTGAATACATGCATGGAATGGGATGCTACCAGGTCATTAATGCTAGAGGGAGAAACGAAGCAGAGTAATCAAGCCATGGGGCATGGGGGAGGCAGAAGTTTTAAATGGGATGGTCAGGCTGGTATCACTAAGAGATTAGTATCTGGGGAAGAAAAATGACAAAATGTAGGTAGAAAATATACATTAAAACCCTTTGGTGCTTCCTCATTGTCTGAAAACAAATGAAAGCATTTGTGGGTTTGGTGGTCTGGCTCCTGTTTTGTCCAGCCTTACACATTCCCACACCCACACACCCCCCCACACACACACCCCTACACAACTATCTACACTCTGGCCAATCTCAGATGTGCACGTGCTCCTTGGGCCATGCCTATATATAAAAAAAATTGCTCCTCGTGGAATAACTATAAAATAACAAAGGCATCTTGTGGGAGAACACAAGAGGTTAACTTACAGGAGCTACATGGAACACATGCAGAAATCCTGGCCAAAAAATGTCTCATTCAACACTCATCACAGCAAACAATCAGCCAGCGAAGGAGTGGCAGGGGCCTATTTCTCCCTTGCTACAGGTGGGAAAACCAGGGCCTAGAGCAGCGGCAGTGGCATTCTTGGAATCACACAACCTCATCTGCACATCAGAGCCAGATGTTCTGCAAGAATAGCATGTGATCTATCTGTAAGACCTCAAGTTCCTCTATCAAACCTCAGAAGGAGAAAAGATTGCTCCGATTTCCCTTCTACCAACTGACCACCACATGTAGGAGCCTAGCATCCTGGTTAAAGGGCCCCTTGTCGATGATCTCTTACAATATGGACGGCAGCACTGTCCTTCCTGACTCTGTCCCCGTGTGTGCTGGGAAAATAGACAGACTTCCTTGTTTTGGAGAGGGAGTCCACAGACTGTCAAAATAGAATCCAGAGAGAATTTCTTGCCACAAACTAGACCTGGGTGGCTGTCTTAGGCAAGAACTCTTTCAGGATCCTGTTACGAACCAGAATTCTGTGTTCTAAACTCAGTTTGCACTGCTTGGGGCCCAGGAAGGGAAGGTCTTGGGTGATGCAAAAGGAAGGGGAGGACGCTTTAGGACAGCAGGGCAAGTGCTGTGACCGTAACACCAGAGGAAGTCAAAATTAACCGTGAAGGTCAACAGATTTTGACAAAGCCAACCAAAACAGCCAAATGAAAGCGGCTATGCCACATGGAGATCTTGAAGGAGGAAAGGAGTGAAAGATGGGGTGGGAGAGAGTGTGGTACAAGGGAGCCCACTGAGGTAAAATCAAGTCTTACTCTTGCCCAGAAAGGCGGAAAGGTAAACCCAAATCTCTCTCCTGTTCTTGGTGCCTGCAACCCCTCGAGTTGTTTCTATCTAGGCATCTCAAGACGTCAGCAACCCTCCTGGCCAGGCCTTTTGATGAGCAAGTGTCCTTCCCTCAACCAAGCTGCTTGACCTTTTCAAGATTTTTTTCCTCACAGAACAGAAATACTTGCCAGTAATAATGACAATGGCTGTTTTATTAAGTAAGGTTCCTGCTGCCAGGTTTTATGCAAAGACTTTAAATTTTTGTTTCTTTTTTTTTTTTTTTTTTTAATACAGGGTCTCACTACTGACTCATAGTCATCCTCCTGCTTATACCTCCCAAGTGCTGGGATTACAGGTGCGGGCCCCCACACCCAGACTCCATTGCTGGCTCAGTGTGCTGCTGTGGGGCGGGCGAGGCAGGCGGGACCAGGAACGGAACCCTGGTCCCTGCACTTCCCTAAGCAAGGGTTTAATCCACTGAGCTATAACGCCAGCCCTTATGCAAAGACTTTAACACTCATATTTTCACTTCTGTCTCACATCAGCCCAAAGACGTAGATTCTATCAATTTTCTCTTACCAGGAAACTGAGGATGCGAAACAGAAAGCTATCTGATGGATGTCTTGTATTTAATTCTGGAGGGCTCAGGATTTAAACTGATGCAGACTCTAGCCTCAGGGTCTCAGCAAATGCTGAGGTTTCCTAGGTTAAGGTTTCCTAGAGGAAACTCCATAGGATGGTTGACCACAGAGTACTAAAAACATATTCAAAAAGTAAATACTGCCGGGCGTGGTGGCTCACGCCTGTAATCCCAGCACTTGGGAGGCTGAGGCAGGAGGATTGGTGCGAGTTCGAGACCAGCCTGGGCTACAAAATTGAGCGCAGGACCAGCCTCAACTGCATAGCGAGACCCTGTCTCAAAAAGACAAAAAAAAAAAAAAAAAAAAAAAAAAAAAAAAAAAAAAAAAAAAAAAAAAAAAA